>JAVLUZ010000399.1:418830-492586 GCA_036768485.1 Mermis nigrescens | reverse complement strand
TTTTTTTTCTGTTTTCTTCAAAATTTATACCATTTCACCCCGCCATGTCTCTTGCTCAAGTCAGGTTTTTCCGTTTCCCACACACGAAAAAAGAAAAAAAACTGTTTTTTTTTTGTTTTTTTTTTCCGAGGATCTCTCTTTTTAATGCTCATGTTGCCGGTTTTAAAATATATATAATAATTTATTTATTCTCATCAAGCACTATCCATTGGCATCAAAAAATTGCGAAAAAAACGAAAAAAATTTTCAAAAATTGAGTTCTGGGGGGTATTTTGATTTCTGGGGGGTATTTTGGTTTCTGGGGGTGCACTCCCCAAACCCCCACGCACAGGTGTGGTAGCAACCAATAAGTCGTTGAAGGATGTATCAATGAGACTTTCAGTTCTTACTCGTTTTCAGGCCCGTTGTGGCATTCTCATCAATCTAGTTCAGAAAACAGAAAATGCGCAAAAGACGCAAAAAAATTTGGCCTTTCCTTTCATTTTAAAATAGAATTATGTGTCCTTGTAAAGAAAGAATAACAAAACAGAGAATAGATAAATTGGTACGCCAACATATTTTCGCACTTTTACTATTATGTCTCAACAGGCATGTGCGGTTTCATTCAATGAACTAGACAGTTGTATTAAATCACTAAAGTGCTGCGAAGTGCTGGATTATTTTAACAGATTCAAGCTTTTTAAATTCATTGGATCTGTATAACAACAAATAATAATGACTTCCGGCGCGAAGCGCCGGACAAATTTGACGTTCGTGCCTTTTTCGACTCAACGTTCTGGATACATTGCGCCTGAAAATCCGCATCATTTCTGAAAAATTCCGGGGGCATGTGCCTCCATTCCCCCTGGCTGCGCCTGTTGATTCCGCAGATAATTTCGACGCACTTCATAATGGAAAATATGCGAACATGTATGACTTTTTATGAAAATATCGCGAGTGTCGAGTTTAACATATTAATTTTGCTGGTGAATGAATCGTCCTTGTTCCGAATTTATTTGCTATTTAATATAGGATGCAACGGGTACCCGGACCCGGACCCGTTATTACTCCGCTTTTTGGACTGGATCGGACAACGCTAAAATTCTCCGTACGAACTGTTTCCGGAACGCGCAAAATTTTGCCGGAAAATAACGGGTAACGGGTATTAAAAAAAAATTTAAAAAGATGCAAATGATGAAAGGCTTGAGATGGCGACTAAAGACTTCATTTCCAACTTCTAAATCTTCACATTAATACCAGATAGTATTTCAAAAACAATCAGATTCGAATCTATTTGTATTAGTTTAAGAGGCAATGAATCAGGGTCAAGGTGTTTCTGAATTTTGTTCAATTTTTTCTCTGTTTGCAGGGGCGGATTTGTGGGCGGGGGGCGCCGCCCCTCCCATTGGCCAGTAACAGTCGGCGAGATAAGAGAATTTTATGCAATTTGCAATGATTTTTATCCGTCAGTGACCATAATTTCTCAAAATTTTCCGGCGCAGCACCTGATGACATTTATTCACTTTCTCTGGCGACCTGGAAGCACGGTTTTTTTTATTCGGCAAAGATTTTTTACCGATGTACAAAGACTTTTGGAACCGTCTTTGTACATGTACAAAGATTTTTGGAAGACAAAAACTGCAAAAAAGGTCTAAAAGTTCTGCAAAACATTTTCGGTGCTTCACGCTGAAATGAGTAATTGTGTATACTTGTACTATATACTCTTTATAATAGCAGAAATTGCATTTCGAAAGGAAAAATGTCAAATTTTTCGGCGCTTATCGCCGTTTTTAAGACGATCTTGATGATTTTTGCGCCTCATAAAACCAGGAATTACATAGCTAAAATACTATGCCAAACGTCAACACGCTCTGTTTTTGCCACACTCAAAGTCGCTACCATACTATATCATAAGTACTCAAAAATTTAGTGTGCTCTAAATGTTCAAAGACTTTTAGGGACCATAGTTTGTATATAGCATGCACAAACGGATGCCCTGTAAAAAACACTGCCTGAAGCCATATTTCTGTTCATGTAGGTTTCAAAACAATTTTAACAGCAGAAACAGCTATTTTTGCACAGTTTTCGTTGTGTTTTCAATTAAAAATTTTGATGCAAATGCTGCAATATAGGAAATCAAGCAGCAAATCATGCCGGACGCTCGTCTTTGACCTTAATTTCACACATTGTTCCGGCGCTTTGCAGCCATGATTTTTGTTAAAGTCGAAGAAATTTAATGCCGTTTTTCGCACAAAGTGTCCGTCTAAAATTTTGCACCTTAAGAAAAATATTGCGTCAAAAGTTGATCTTATGTAAAAGTATACAACGTAACAACCGAAAAAACTGCTATTTTGCGCGGTCAAGGGCGAAATTCTTGGACCTATTCTTGACTGTTTTTGGAAAAGTTGGGATAAGCCTTCCCTAGGAATATCCTAGATCCGCCACTGTCTGTTCGAGTCGCTTCTGTAATGCGAAGCGGTAGTAAAGGCTGCATTTTGTAACCGTTTGCTGCTGTTCGATAGCCTGGGTAAATGAGCTGAGAAGTACGTACATGAAACTTGCTGTAACTTAGTCATTTTGTCACTTTACCGCTATCAAATTATGCATCCGCACAGCTTACACTTGGTAATCGTTTGGCACGATATATCGCGTTACAATAAGAGTGCACCTGCAAGAAATTCGCAAAGATATTGTATGATTCGTGGATTAATATAAGAATCTGCACGCTCACTCACTAATGACGCGTTAATGTCCCACGAATAAAGCATGTTTTCGGGCACTTCAGCTTAAATGTCGCTGCTGCATGATGCCTGACACCTAAAGGTGATGTCCTTAAAATCCACTTTATCAGCTTAAAGTCGTCCGAAATTGAATGTGCTACTCTTAAACCTAAAAATTAAAATGTTGGGATTAATCAATTGCACTAATGTTGCAGAGTGCTCAAGGTTTAGAAAGCTTTGCCTACAACATTGCATTCGCTGATGCCAGACCAAATGTCAGTCGTGGATGAAGTACCGATTTTAGCGCATTCTTAACCTGCTCAGCATATTTTTCTCCGACATAATTCAATATATCACTCAAGCACTAGCACTGTTGCAAATGTTCTTGAGTCAAGCTCATATAACGGAATCTAGAAAATAAACTTGAGTTGGTTTCTTCACTCGAAATTTAATAGGCCGTTGACAAAGAGAACTTCTCGCTTTATGTAATTCCATAGCATCCATGTACTATGGCCTTTGAATATACTTGAGTGTCGACCGTTCAGCATCAATCAATTTTGAGCCATTTTTTTATCTATACGCTCTAAATTTGGATCGTTTCTGCCCCACTTTTTTGCTTGTAAAATTCTGTAGGTCTCTATCACCTTTAGATCGTTTCAATAATTAATTCAAATCGCTGTATTCAGGAACTTCAACTTTTTGTTGACTGACATTCTGAGAAATGAGAGCAATCACGCGTTCCGCGTGCATTAAAAAATTAGCTGTATATATATGAATAATAGGAGCATTTTGTTCGTATCAGACATAGTTCATGGATTTTTGTGGAACTGGACCCGTTACTTTTTTCAGACCCGGACCGCGTTCATCCGAAGAGATTTGAGGACTCCGACCGTGATATTTCAAGAATCTTGGACCCGTTGCATCCCTACTATTTATACAATCTCTTCTGGTACCACTAAACAAGATGTTGATTCCACGCCCGACTCTGCAGACAATCATGCCCCCGGTCGTGGGGTTAGTGCCGGGGGGTCTTTTGGGGTCGGGGTCGGGGTCCCCGTACGACCTACTGGTTTCTAAGTGTATAGCTTGCACAAAACATAATGCACTTACGTCAGTCATGGCGACTCAAAGCAAATCGCTCTGAATCCACCGATCGATCGGTCGATGTAAGTTCACCTTGACTGCATTGCAAATAGC
Source organism: Mermis nigrescens (assembly GCA_036768485.1). NCBI lineage: Eukaryota > Metazoa > Nematoda > Enoplea > Mermithida > Mermithidae > Mermis > Mermis nigrescens. Next base: position 488,690 of record JAVLUZ010000399.1, on the reverse strand, counting down.
TAGAAGTTAGACGCTTGTTTACTGTTGCCTAGATCTCGCACTTCGTTCCTATTGCATGTGAATAAAAGGTGTGCTCACCATCTCTGGCAGGTGGATCTGCGGGGAACATCTGACTAGAACTACATTCTTGCTGTGCGTTGTAAAGGTGTTAGGTGTAGTGACCTTCCTGCCACACAGGAAGTCAGACGTTGCTGTCTTTGCAGAATTTTTTTAATCATGAGTGATTTACGCAGTACGGGAATGTTTGTTTCGAATGCTAGAATTGACTTATTCCAGTTCGGTGTTAGATTAGCAACCTGTATGCTCACATGGAAGTCGACGTTGCTTTTCTCATGCAAATTTTTTTAATCATATATATGATTTACTCAACAGGTGTTTGTTCCGGTCTAGCGGAGAAACATTCGAGTTTTTCCGGTTGTTTGCGCTCTACCGTGCTGCTGTGCTGTACGCATTTCGTTTGTTGGATTGTTTATCAAGGTCGTTCATGCTCTGCGCTATTGCTGCATTCTAAGTATATCCTTTAACTGTCAGAGAAGTTAAAGAACTATCACGATTCGATTTGGCAAACTTCTTACAGTTCATTGCTAGATTTACAATTCATACCAGAGGAGCCAGGATTACAAATCTGATTAGGTGTGGCATGAGCATTAGAAATTGGCCAGTATGAGAAGCAGTGGCTATTGATGCGGAAATCAGATTTCGTTTTGACGTGGCACATTTTTCGAACGCTCGAAGTTAAAGGATACTTCCTAATTTTATCCAGTGACTGCTGAAAGGCGAACGACTGTCTGGATCCGCACGGGATGTCAAAATCTACAAGTGAGTGAGAATTTATACTTCAGTGACTATAATAATTTGAGTCTATGCAAACCATCCAGTGATCATTCTTTTTTGTTAAGGTTAGTTAGAAATGGAAGGATTATGTATATTTTGACAAATAAGGGTGCTAGCATCATTTTCTCTTCCTATGTCTCTTCTAATATTTATTTTTCAAGCTTCTGCTTGGGGTTATGTATAGGTGGGCAGCAACAAAATTTTAGGAGGGAGGGGGTGAAAAAATTTTCAAAGGTCAAAAAAATGGTCTTAAAAAAGGCTCAGAAAAGAAAAAAGCACCATTTTTCGACGTTTCTCATTGAGCACTATCCAATGGCATCAAAAAAATCGCTAAAAAAGCAAAAAAAAATTTCAAAATCTGAATTCTGGGGGAGTATTTTGATTTCTCTAAATAAAACTTCTGGGGAGTGCATACCCCAAACCCTCTTCCCACGCCCATGTGTGGTTAAGTGCCTTCACATTGGTGCCAGGTAGTGATCAACCGGGGCCCCAGCCTCAGAATCCCCGCCATCTCAGCATTCCCGGCCCCAGCTAGCAAGGTCGAAAAATGGCCGGGGGCCGTGGGAAAATTTAGTAATTCGTATTCTAGGCATGGGCTGTGATACTGGCAGGCCTTATTTATCAATGAGCAAGTGTCAATTTTGAGAACTGTACTGATTAGACCATATGTATACTTACTTAGTCCTTGTTATAACTTTGCTACTGTGTATAAATGAGCTTTTACTGAAAAAAAGAAATCTGTATGTTTTCGATTCTCCACTTAACTTATTTGAACTGAATGCAACTTTTAACTCATTCATTCATAGCTATGGCTAAAAGATTATTTAGAGTTGACAAATAAGTTCCATTTCTAGTTAGAAATTGTAAGTTATCAACAAAACTATTTTACAAAAAACACTTTTACATATAATTGAATGGGAACCGCGTGCGTTAAAACGCGTTTCTTGTGTAATAGTTATTAGGACGGAGGTTAATTATAGGCGAATGTAAACTACGCTGCAGAATTGAGTCCGATCCGATAAACTAAATAGTCTCAGTTTCCTAAGGTCCAGAGTTGAGGGAAGGGTGAAATCTCAAATTGGAGGACCAGAAAAATTATGGTGGACTATTATTAGCTGACTCTATTTTGTTGTACGAGCTTGCGCTTGTGCCAAAACATCTCTGAAAAGGTCTTTTGTGTGAGCTAACTAATTTTTGTAGCTATATTATATAAATATAGTTTTAAACATACACATTTTTGCATATTATCAGTATGTGACAGTGTTTTTTGTACAATGTACCTTTGTATATACATATCATATTTATTCCAGAAAGTCTTTTATAGTACATTGCATACACAGCCTTTTGGTTACTATAATATGATACAGTAGCGATTTTAGTGTGGTAAAACAGGGTCTTTTGACTTTTGATTGATATTTAAGCTAATTTCTGGGTTTCTAACGCCAAAAATTACTAAAATTGTCTCAAAACGGCGCAGCGCCTAAAAATTTGACATTTTTCCATTCTAAATACAAATTTTGCCATTTTAAAGATATATAGGACTAGGATGCACCGATATGGGTTTGGCCGATATATCGGCTCGATATATTAGAATCATGGCCGATAATATCGGCCGATATTTGCCGATATTGGCCGATATAAAGAATTATAGTAAATGCAGGGATGATGTACTCAGTAATTCCACAGAATGAGCAGTCAATGCTTATGATCCTGAAATTTAAGTACAATAAAACAATAAGAATCATATCTCGGAAATGCAGGTTGAGTGCATGATGCTTTGAATAAGAATCTTATCTAATACTGTATTGACTCTAATTGCCTAATATGAGCATACAATTCTGCCAGATTGGGAGTTTCTCTCTATTTTTGGGCGTTTCAACTTTTTCTGAAAATTTCAATCTATAATCAGTTGAGTGATGGGTGTTCTCGATGCACTTTTTGAATTTTTTAGGGGCTTGTTAAGCCTACACTGTGTACATGATGTTAGAATGTTTCTAAGAAATAACCTGAGTTTTATTTTTCAAAAGTCATATTTGGCAACAGTATGAGCATGATGTATATAATCGCAGTATCATGTGTATTTTCCAGTTATGTTAGCCGAAATCTTTTCATCCAAGATTGTTTGGCTTGAAAAAGAGTAGCTTTCAGTGGGCGAGTGAAAAACAAATTCCTAACCTCAAATTATGTAAATAACAGTCCCAATTCAGGCGTAGATGAAACTAAAGAAATTAGCAAATATTTCGAAAAGCTCTGATAGCCAATACTTGCAATATTTTTGAATGGTATGCAATAATAAAGGACGCTCCTGTGCTTGCCAGCATTGCCAGAGTATACCTGTCAGCCCCAGTCAAGCGGCTGAAAGTGAGAGGCTATTCAGCACAGCAGGAAAAGTGCTTACACAACTGAGAAATCGACTCTAAGCCGAACATTGTAGAGGAACTCTCATTTTTGAAAGGAAATGCAGTACTGTGGTCTTGATACTTGATGTCAATTATGCTTGTAAAAGTGAGAATATAGTGAAATACGTTTTTAGTAAAGTTCCTTTTGATGTATGCAGTGGCATTTTTGAAATTCTTTGTCAACTATCCATTTTCTTATGAAATTCTAGAAATTTAGAAATTATCGGCCAAAAACTGGCTGATAATGGCCGATACCGATATATGAAAAACAGGCCGATATATCGGCCGATATATCAGCCGCCGATATATCGGTGCATCCCTATACAGGACAGACAATTTTTCAAATCGGAGCGAAGCGCCGAAAATTTTTGGAATTTTACACCTTTTTACAGTTTTTATCTTCCCAAAAATCTTTGTACATGTACAAAGATAGTCCTGAAAAGTCTTTTGTACATCGAGAAAATCTTTGGCAAATACAAAAAAACACTGTTTTGTACAAGCAAATTTTTGTATGCTTTAATATGGTACAGTAACGATTTCAGTGTGGTAGAACATAGTTTTTTGACCTTTAATAGTGTATTTGGCTAATTTTTGGGTTTCTGAATATTTGACATTTTTCCATTTTTCCATTCTAAGCGCAGTATTGCTTATTAAAAGATTTAATTCGCATATTACAATTTTTGTAATATTTCTGATTTTGTAGTACAAGTTGTTTTAGCTTTCTCAGTCGAGTTTTATGTGTGAATTCCATCAAAAGCTCATAAAAATTTCGGCACTTCGCCGAATTAATATTATCAACTAAATTCAGGCTGAATTATCACATTTGAAGCACGGTCTCTTTGTATTCAGCGAAGATTTTTGCTGATGTACAAAGATTTTTGAAGAAAAAACTGTAAAAAGGTCAGAATTCCTTATTGCAAATTCTACCATTTTTAAGATTGTCATGGGGAGTAAGCGGCTGCATAAATGGAGCCGCTTACCCCCCTTCCCCCACGTGGGCGGGTCGGGGGTGTGCACCCCCCAGAAGCTGAAATACCCCCCAGAAATCAAAATACCCCCCTAGAATTCAAATTTTGAAATTTTTTTTGCTTTTTTTGGCGATTTTTTGATGCCATTGGATAGTGCTCGACAAGAAACGTCAAAAAATAATGTTTTTTTCCTTACGACCACTTTTAGGACCATTTTTTGACCTTGAAAATTCTTCCCCCGGAATTTTGGTGCTGCTAACCTATGCCCATTTCCCTGAAAATGGCCGGGAAATATACATGTGACAGGGGTTTGAACCATCCCCCATCCACGCTTTGAAGCCGTGAACTTCCTTGAAAGTCAGAAAATGTTTGACCACCCTCCCCATTTTTTGGCGAAAACTGCGCTTTTTTGGCTATTTTTATGTGTTTTTACCACTTTTGATCTAGTCGCTAACCCCTCCTAAAAATGGCGAGGGACCCCTACCCTAGATTTCCAACCGTTACATGTATACTGAGGGACCTCATTAAATTCTAAGCGATTACATGCATGTTTTATAGTGATAGTTTATCTATTTACTCTAGCTCACATTCTAAAATGATGTATCACTTTGTGAAATTCCAATAGTTAGGTACACTTTTGCCATACTAAAAATTAAGTTCAAAAATTCAAAAGGTTTTCACCAAAATCGTCTGACAGTGACTTGTGTCTTGGACCCTGAGGGGGTTAATACCCTCCCCCTTATGGGAATGTGTGATGCCTCATTTATTACATCCAATACCTATTGCATCCAATCCCTACAGCAGCAGTAGCAGTAGCAGTAGCGAAGATTCAAATGATATAGAGTGTGCTAATAGCAGCCACATAGATTTTATTGATGATTCAGACAATGAAGCACTGGACTAAATTTGTTTCTTGTGACATAAATAGTAATAAAACTCAATATGAAAAGGCGCACCTAACTTTGCGCTCTGCCATTTACTACTGAATGGAGCAGTCGCTCATTATTTCTTTTCCTATGCCCACCCCAAGTATGTGTCATGCAATAATATTTTCCTTGTCTGACTCCGGCCAGCTCCCGGCCCCGGCCGGGGATTTTTCTCAGCCCCGGTACCGCCCCGGCCAAAAAGTTGCCCCAGTCGATCACTAGTGTCAGGGGAATGATCTAGCTCTGAGACAAATGGGGCAAAAATTGCGGAGTGAGTGAAGCGATTTTTGCCCCATCTTTTTCTTAGGCTTAGATTTATCCCTGGCACCAATCTGAAGACGCACAAAGCCCAAAGATTACATCGATTAAGGTGAGAATAGCGTTTTTATGTGAATTCAAGTAGGATTTTTTAGTATAAAAGTTGAAAAAACAGACGGAAATGAAACTTGGAAAATGAATTTTTTAAAGTTGATTTCAACCAAAGGCTTTTCCGTCTGTTTTTTTCAACGTTTATGTTGAAGATACCTGCTTGAAATCGCATAAAAACGTTATTTTTCTAAATTTGCAAAATGGATGTATTCAAAAATTCGCCCCAGAGTAGCAAGAATTTGGAATACATTGCCACAATATATTGTTGACTGCAGAAATTTTAAACAGTTTAGGGTTATGGTTTTAAAACTTAATTTATTAGAATTTTCTCGAGGGGCGTATGTAAGTAAGCCTTGGCTTTACTTACCAATACACTTTACTTTTTTGCATTTCTTTGACATGTTTCGCTAAATTTTGTTTATTTAGCTCTTCAATTTCACCTGATTTTTATTTCTTTGTGTGTACCAGTAAGCACGTGTCATGACTCATGCATTAAATCTTGTTGAATCGGCTGACAAACACATACCATTAATGTCTTGCATATCGAAGTCATATGGACAAGTTATGTTTCGTCATTCCCACATGCTGTTCTAATATGTTTCTATTTGCGTGCGCGTTTTACATTATTGGGTACGTAAACTGTAATAGTTAAATTAACTCAGCCAATACATATTATTATTCCGGTATTCCTACGTTTGGTTGACACCTACCTTTTCTGTGTGCGATTAGTTTGCTAGCTCTAAGCGTATGTAGACGCACTTGATCGTAGTTTTCCTGAATTTTCGAATACGCTAATTATATATCAGTGACATTTTTAGAGCACAATGATTAGCGCATTAGCGAGTAAAAGCCTCAGCGTGATATGAAATTAGGTAACATATCTCGACAGCTTTGAAAGCAAGGTGTTGGCACACCAATCTGAATCCTAAGCCTAGAAAATGGTTCAAAACATTCACTTGGTTGTTACAAATGTCTTAGGCTTAGGCTTAGTTATGTATTCACATTGATGATAGCGCATGGGCTAGCGTAAGATGAATGGGCGAAAATTGCTGAGTGAGCGGAGCAATTTTCGCGCTCATTTGTTTCAGTAATAAAGTTGCGGAGCGAGTAGATGCCATTATTGAAATTGCAGAGCGAGCAAAACGAGCGGAGCAAATTCCGCCCACTATGTCATTAATAAAGCTTCCTCAAATATCGAAATGAGCCGGTCTTTGTCAATTGGTGAAGACATCAGATTTTGAATCAAGAGGTTAACGGTTTGAGTGCAACAAGCACCAGCAGCTTTCTAAAAATGTCACCAATGGAATAAGCGCATCCAAAAATAGGAAAGCCGCAACTTAGCGTGTCTACACACGATTACTGCCAGCAAACTAATTGCACACACAAGAGGTAGGTGTCAACCAAACGTAGGAATACCTATTATTCCTTATAACCTATCGAGGAAAATACGCCTATTTATATATTGACTTATAACATTTTAACTAAAGCCTGCAAAGCGGATCAGCTTTTAAAAGAATTTTATAATTTCTACGAGGTGCGAAAAACAGCCGCTGCAGCACTAACCAATTTAACAGCTCGGCTTCATTTATCCTTTATACTCGTCGTCAGTGTTGCCAGGTCCCAAAATTCAGATTCTCCTGCACAGAGGTAAAATTGGGGAAAATTCTCCTGCAATTCTCCTGAAAATATTTTGATTCTCCTGAAAATTCTCCTGGCTCATATTTTGCAGGAAAGGTTGTACAGCAGATCTACAATTGTATGTACACATGCATATCAAGCATGCTCAGGCCAATTTACCTTGGTTCACCCAACTATTTTATTCTGATCTCTTGCCTGTTAATCCTAAGGACACTCAAGGCTAAATAATGAACATTAATTCTCTCACAAAAAGCTCATGGAGCATATCTGCATTATACAGGCAGATGCAAAAATAATGGAAGACTAATGCTGCACCACAAAGTATAACATTTTATTCAACATCAACAGCTGACAAACATTCAATAACAGATTCCTGATCTTCATCAGGAGCTACATTTTTGGTCATGTAAATAGAATCCGTAAAGCGCAACAACATCTGTTTTGATGGCTTAAAGCTAGAAAGAGATATATTCCATAAGATAAAGGCATAACGAACAGTGATCACAGCATCAACTGAATGGCACAATAAGCGATTTCTTAACTTATTTTTAACGATATTCATGATTGAAAATACGCGCTCAGCTGAAGCATTCGATATAGGTAAGCAAAGCAGAGGTCGCATTGTTTACAATACACATTATTCGAAAAAACAGTTTCTGTGCTTAAAACAGTGACCGCCAATTTTCAGTTGCACTTACATCATCAAAAATTTCTGAAAAGAGCCCTGTTTGCAATGTCTTTTGAAAAAATAAATAATACTTTATTACTAATTGTATGTACTTCAGTAGCAAGCAAATCCTTACGTTTTGAAATATATCAAAAAAATGTTTATAGGCGCTTTGCAAACGTCTATGAAACTGATAAAAACAATTAGACGGTGTGTAAAGCTATGTATTTCTGCACTTCGTGATATTAAGTGAATAAATAAATGAATGAATGAATGATTTACTACGGAAGCACGAAACTTATTTGGATATAGTTATAACTTAACACTTAGGTCTTAACCACCGTTTTTTCCCAGCAATTTGGTTGACATTATAGACCAGAACCCAAAATTTTTTTCCACTTTTTCCGATCTTTTTCCACGTTTTTTTGGAGGTCTAAAAACGTTAAAAATAGAGCGCCTGTGTTGAAAAATCAGTGTTTTTTAAGTAGAAAATTTTATGTACACATGCAATAGCGGTGTTTGATGCACTTTTTGTATAAAAATTTCGCGCTCTACAAGAAATATCACGATCAGTATACGTTATTTATGTTGAAACTTGAATTTCCTTCCTTCAGTAAAGCATTTTAGCCAATTCTGAAGTCGTTTTTGACAATTAAAACTATAATTTATCAAATGGCGTGAAGCGCCAGAAAATTTTGAAATTTTAGCTCTCTAAAACGATTTTTGCATTACAAAAACTAACGAAATGTCAGAAGATAAGAATTTTCAATCGTAGTGAAGTTCTAGGACCAGATTGATCGATAAAAATGCTGCGATTGAGCGCCGCGCGGCTTAAACATTAACAACAAGTAAGAATTAAATCAATTCGGCGCGAGCGCCGAAAAATTTTTGTAGTTTCACCTCTCTAAAACGCATTTTTGCATTACAAAAACTAACTGAATCCGTGCAGAAGATAAGGATTTTCAATCGTAGTGAAGTTCTAGACCAGATTGTCGATAAAAACGCTGCAATTGACGCGGCGTGGCTTAAAGAGTAATAACTAGTAAGAATTGAATCAATTTGGCGCGAAGCGCCGAAAAATTTTTGAAGTTTTAACTTCTCTAAAACGCATTTTAACATCACAAAAATTTTCCACAAATGCCAACGCAGCCCAAAAGTTTTTTCCATTTCCTAAAATTCTAGTTGACAAATAGACCATAAAAGTGGAAAACGGTGGTTATAAGCATTACATGGTCAGTAAGAAAATTCTAGATGCAAGATTTTTTGTGAAGCGTCGAAAAATGGTCTTAAAATGGTAGTATGTCATAAAATGCATTTTTCGACGTTTTATCAAGCAATATCCATTACATCAAATGGCAACAAAACGAAAAAATTTTTCAAAATTCACTCTGAAGAGTTTTGGTTTGATGCATACTCACCACCCAAGAGGTGTGGTTATAACTTGACACTTAGGTCTTAACTATGAACGAAATAAATTCTTAATGTGAAAGATCTAAGTATAAAATTATATACAACTAACTAACTACAGTAAGTACAGTAAGGAGGTTAATGTATGATAATCATTATAACTTGCTGTTTAAGTTTTGAAAATTCTCCTGAATTCTCCTAGATTTTCAGGATTCCACTGAATTCTCCTGACATTTTAAAATTCTCCTGCATTCTCCTGCATGTTTACAACTTCTCCTGAAATTTCTCCTGAAAAGCCCATTCTCCTGCTCCTGCTCCTGAAAATTTTAGATTCTCCTGAATTCAGGAGAATTCCTCCTGCACCTGGCAACCCTGGCCAGTGTTGCCAGGTCCCAAAATTCAGATTCTCCTGCACAGAGGTAAAATTGGGGAAAAATTCTCCTGCAATTCTCCTGAAAATATTTTGATTCTCCTGAAAATTCTCCTGGCTCATATTTTGCAGGAAAGGTTGTACAGCAGATCTACAATTGTATGTACACATGCATATCAAGCATGCTCAGGCCAATTTACCTTGGTTCACCCAACTATTTTATTCTGATCTCTTGCCTGTTAATCCTAAGGACACTCAAGGCTAAATAATGAACATTAATTCTCTCACAAAAAGCTCATGGAGCATATCTGCATTATACAGGCAGATGCAAAAATAATGGAAGACTAATGCTGCACCACAAAGTATAACATTTTATTCAACATCAACAGCTGACAAACATTCAATAACAGATTCCTGATCTTCATCAGGATATACTGCTCAAGGGCCTAAGCTAAAGAGGTCGCATTGTTTACAATACACATTATTCGAAAAAACAGTTTCTGTGCTTAAAACAGTGACCGCCAATTTTCAGTTGCACTTACATCATCAAAAATTTCTGGAAAGAGCCCTGTTTGCAATGTCTTTTGAAAAAATAAATAATACTTTATTACTAATTGTATGTACTTCAGTAGCAAGCAAATCCTTACGTTTTGAAATATATCAAAAAAATGTTTATAGGCGCTTTGCAAACACCGTTTTTTTCCCAGCGATTTGGTTGACATTATAGACCGAACCCAAAATTTTTTTCCACTTTTTCCGACTTTTTTCCACATTTTTTGGGAGGTCTAAAAACGTTCAAAATAGAGCGCCTGTGTTGAAAAATCAGTGTTTTTACGTGGAAAATTTTATGTACACATGCAATAGCGGTGTTTGATGCACTTTTTGTATAAAAATTTCGCGCTCTACAAGAATATCACGATCAGTAACGTTATTTATGTTGAAACTTAATTTCCTTCCTTCAGTAAAGCATTTTAGCCAATTCTGAAGTCGTTTTTGACAATTAAAATTATAATTTATCAAATGGCGCGAAGCGCTAGAAAATTTTGAAATTTTAGCTCAAAAACTGTGCAGAAGGTAAGGATTTTCAATCGTAGTGGAGTTCTAGGACCAGATTATCGATAAAAATGCTGCAATTGGCGCCGCGCGGCTCAAACATCAATAACAAGTAAGAATTAAATCAATTCGGCGCGTAGCGCCGAAAATTTTTTGTAGTTTCACCTCTCTGAAACGCATTTTTGCATTACAAAAACTAACCGAATCCGTGCAGAAGATAAGGATTTTCAATCGTAGTAAAGTTCTAGATCAAATTTTCGATAAAAATGCTGCAGTTGACGCGGCGCGGCTCAAATATTAATAACAAAAAATTAAATCAATTCGGCGCGAAGCGCCGAAAAATTTTTGTAGTTTCACTTCTCTAAAACGCATTTTTGCATTAAAAAACTAACTGAATCCGTGCAGAAAATAAGGATTTTCAATCGTAGTAAAGTTCTAGATCAAATTGTCGATAAAAATGCTGCAGTTGACGCGGCGCGGCTCAAATATTAAAAACAAAAAAGAATTAAATCAATTCGGCGCGAAGCGCCGAAAAATTTTTGTAGTTTTACTTCTCTAAAACGCATTTTTGCATTACAAAAACTAACCGAATCTGTGCAGAAGATAAGGATTTTCAATCGTAGTGAAGTTCTAGACCAGATTGTCGATAAAAATGCTGCAATTGGCGCGGCGCGGCTTAAGGATTACTAATAAGTAAGAATTTAATCAATTCGGCGCGAAGCGCCGAAAAATTTTTGAAGTTTTAACTCTCTAAAACGCATTTTTAACATTACAAAAAGTTTCCACAAATGCCAACCAAGCCCAAAAATTTTTTCCATTTGCCAAAATTTTGGTTGACAAATAGACCAAAAAGTGGAAAAAAACGGTGTTTGCAAACGTCTATGAAACTGATAAAAACAATTAGACGGTGTGTAAAGCTATGTATTTCTGCACTTCGTGATATTAAGTGAATAAATAAATGAATGAATGAATGATTTACTACGGAAGCACGAAACTTATTTGGATATAGTTATAACTTAACACTTAGGTCTTAACTATGAACGAAATAAAGTCTTAATGTGAAACAACTAACTAACTACAGTAAGTACAGTAAGGAGGTTAATGTATGATAATCATTATAACTTGCTGTTTAAGTTTTGAAAATTCTCCTGAATTCTCCTAGATTTTCAGGATTCTCCTGAATTCTCCTGACATTTTAAAATTCTCCTGCATTCTCCTGCATGTTTACATTCTACTTTCTCCTGAAAAGCCCATTCTCCTGCTCCTGCTCCTGAAAATTTTAGATTCTCCTGAATTCAGGAGAATTCTCCTGCACCTGGCAACCCTGAACCCTGCTCGTCGTATTCTGTTCTACAGTAAGCCCTGAGATTTAATACATAATTCTATGAAATGTAAAACCTGCTTTTTTAAATAAGGGTTGCTACTGCACAAGATTGACTTAAAAGGAGCCTCGAAAAAGTTAACAGCACTGGTAACAACGCAACTTATAATATAATTATTTTTAGGTACACTTGTGCTATTTTACGTGTCCTTTTTGTTTCTTTCTTACTACTAGCATGATTTTCCCGTGAGAATTACTTTACCCACCTAGTCTGTTTCACATAACTTTGTGCATAAATCCTAAGAATTTTCGCTGACAATAGGCTGCGAGTTACGATATTTACACATCAGATGAGTGTTAAATCGCAATCTGTTAGCTGATTGCTGTAGTTTATAAATTTATGACCGAAACCGTCGATTTCATCTTTCTTGCCACAATAGGTTACATAAGTACATTATTTCATCACAAGCGCAACGCAATTTTCTTCATAATTTAATGGTACGTTTTAAACTTTAAGTTTCTCTTTGTTTACAACTCTCGCTTAGCAAGCTCATTTTTTGAAAACTCTTACTTCGTGAACAGTTGCTTTTAGATACCTACTGTTGAACATCGGTAATTCTTCAAGTTGACGACGAACAGTAAATATCCATTAATAAAACGGAATGAAAGAGACCGCTGGTTTACATATAAATATTAGTATGAAAGTCGTTTTTACTTTGGGGTTTTTGAAAAATTTAAAGCGCTCAAAAAGCGTCTTAAACTATTATAAAGTCGGGGTTGTGATATTAAATAATTACGGGAAGACAGACGCATTTTAAACTATTTTTGCAGCCTGATTCAAGTGGACTAAATTTAAAAGGAAACCGTACTTGAACGAGACATTTTATGGCTTACATGTGAAACACTATATACAGAAAGGTATTTTCAAATTCCTTACTGCAAACAAAGTTCGAAGAATTTTTAAGCAGACTTTGCTCAATGCTAAAAATGCGTATACAAACGTTTGTGCATATAAAATACATGCAGGCTTACCTATACGCCATAAATGTAGGTGGTACCTAATATAGGTAATTAGGTAGGTATATGTACGTAAGATGTAAACAATAAACACTGATGCACCTACATAAGCGGCAAAAAATACAAAACATTGACGATCACACGTAAAGCAACGATATAGTACGCTTCACAAAACTTGTGCATGCGAAGCACTTTCAGTGCTGAGGTTGAAGTGGTTTTCGAGAGCATAAGTTTGCGCGATGGAAATTAACGAGCCTAAATAAGACAGTTGTTGCTCCAGTTTAATGCAATTTTTTGCCGATTCAAATCGATCAAACGATTATTAGGCTTGCACAAGCTCAAGTGAAATATAGAACATACACATGTATGTTTACATACATACATATATGTATAAATGGATAAAAACTACATAACAAAGGAAATAGACAGAAACCGTCTGCGAAAACATAGAGGTTATACTACAGTCGTTCATCTTGGTATACCTCTCATACGTATACACATGTTTTTCAATAAATATTAGAATAATGAATTAAAATCAAGGAAAGAAAACTCGACGACAAAGCATTTTAATTGCACAAGAATGCAATCATCTTTCAAATAGTTAAATACGCGCTGTTGTTGTGTCACGATTCAATATTGCGCGACCATGAGTCGAGGTTTGCATACAATTTGACAACTAAACAAGAATAAAAAGCGAATATCGCATTCTGGTTATGTATTCGTTTCCTTCATTTATCTTACCCGATTCAATACAAAGAGGGTGTCTACGGAAAACTTCACGTATTCAAACAAGGTACAACGCATAGAATTATTAAATAAATCTAAATTCTTTCAATTTTTCATTTGAGACAGTGTAAATACAAGCGCTTAGTCTTATTAGTAGTTAAATTCTATGTATAGATAGACGCCCCTCTTTTATTATTTTTATGAAAATTTGATGTGCAACTGATGTCCCATTAAAAATGGAAGTGTCAGCTGAAAAAGGGTTGATATGAGACAACCAAGTGTATTGCTATTAGCAGGCCCGTATTCAGGATTTTATTTCGGAGGGGGCCAAAATGTTGAGGACAGGGCAAAAATAAGGGCATTTTCGAGCGTATCTCGGTGAGCTCTATACAATGGTGAAGATTTTTTTAAAGAATTGTTAAAAATTAACAAACTCAATGAATAAAAAACTATCGAAACAACTGATTTCAATTTCACATCACTCAATCAATAAACAATGTACTAACCATACGTGGGCAGCAAGAAAATTTTGGAGGGGTGCAATATTGTTCAAAGGTCAAAAAATGGCCTTAAAAATGGTGGTATGGCGAAAAAACACAATTATTTCGACGTTTCTCATCGAGCACTATCCATTGGCATCAAAAAATTGCGAGAAAAACGAAAAAACTTTCCAAAATTGAATTCTGGGGGTATTTTGATTTCTGGGGGGGGGTATTTTGGTTTCTCGGGTGGGGGGTGACATACTAAGCCCCCCTACGCCCAGGTGCGGTACTACGCACATGGGCGTGGGGGCTTGGGGGTATGCACCCTTCCCCCAGAAGTTGAAATACCCCCCAGAAATCAAAATACCCCCCCCCCAGAAAAATTTTTTTTGCTTTTTTGGGCAATTTTTTGATGCCATTGAATAGTGCTCGATGAGAAACGTCGAAAAATGGTGTTTTTTTCGCCATACTCACCATTTTTAAGGCCATTTTTTGATCTTTGAAAATTTTTTCACCTCCCAGAATTTCGGTGCTGCCTGCCTATGTGGTACTCAACCTTGTCTTTGTATTTAATCTTCATGTTTTGTAAATATAACCAATACAGAAAACGAATAATTGGGCGCAAAGCACAGAAAATTTGACATGTTCTACATACCTAATCAGAATTTGATCGATTCTGAGCGGGATGAAAGAATGAAACTATAGGTAAAGAATAAATCCAGCGCGCGCCGGAAAATGTTGCGTTCGCTAGCTCTAAAGCACCCTAAACCCGTTTCTGCGGTGTTTCAGACCTACTTCGAGAATTCTTAATTTTTCCCTTCAGGAGACCCTTGTGAGTTTCAAAAATCATTTTTCCTTCCCGCGGGGGGGGGGGGTGAGGCCTGAATACGGGTCAGGGTGTTAATGCTTCTAAGTTACTATTTCCATTCTGTTTTTGCTACATTCAAATGAGTTAAAAATTTCCTTAATCTCGGAATACGATTCTCGATGATAACTATAATGATGTTTGAAGGATTAATTATCTAGACTCAATTAAAAACGTGCATACTCTCAGGGCTGGTTTAAATCACACTTGGGCGTGAGGGGGGAAGTTTGGGGGTATGCTCTACATTTCCCTCACCCCATGCTCTTGTATGCATATGTATGCTAATTTCAAAAATCAAAGGAATTACATAATTCATACTGTTATGATAGAATGCAAAAGATAAGCTGCAAAAAGAACGACTACGTATAACAAATAGTAGCAAATGAATTAAGGAAACATACGTTAATCGCATAAAATAAAAGTTTTGGACTTGGCATAATACAAAAATGCGTAGAATGTAAAGAAGAATTAGATTATACCTGATTTCACTTTATCACATTTGCGTCGCCTCCTTTTCGAGCATCGCAAATTGCCTTAAAACACTAAATTAAATTAAGCAGGGCGCAAGATCTGACACGCACAAGCTACTGTTCATCACCTATTAAACGGAAGAGCAAGTATCAGCTTAAAATTTGGAAGGCCTATTCTGTTCATCTTAAGAGGGTAGGGCGGGCAATATTTCATTTTCGAACCTACTCGTATGCATGAGCACTATTTTTTATATAAACATATAGATGGCGTATATGTATTATGTACATAATACCTATTTGTAATCAAATTAAGTTTACTAAGCACTAGCTAAAAAGCGTGTAAGAAATAACGCACCATTTGTAACCTTGAACATAAAAAACATGTATTCTTTCTTGGCTTCAAAACATCAACCAAATACAAGTTGCAACAGAAAGATGCGTATATGAGGAGGTCAATTAGATTCGAAAGCTAAAATTAATCGAATAAAATTGGTCAATAGGATCAGTCTCAAAATAAATGGAAACTTCGACCTGGTGAGCAGTTGAGCACACAACACAAGAGAATGGAGGTGAGGGGTATAAAACTACGAGCTTTAAAAACTTGCTAGCCATACAGTCACTTTGGCCGAAAAAAACATTGCTATATAGCCTTTTTTGGGCTCAAAAAATTAGCTATACAGCCTTTTGGGCTCAAAAACTAGCTATTTAGCCCTTTTGAACTCAGAAACATACCGTGTGAGCTGAGAAATGCTAGATATAATGGTTTTTTCTGACGTTTCAAAAGGATATATAGTTATTTCCTCGATTCCAAAAATATTCGAGGATAATTGTGCCAAATTTGTCGTTTGCTATTTTTAAATTGAAAACTTTAACTCTATATGACGTGCGAATAAGCGGTGAAAGGTCAATAAGTCGTAAGCTTTGCTTGATCTTTCGTGCAATAATACTTGTAGAACTAAGAAATTCATAATTCCAATAAAATCTTTTCTTTAAATTGAGTCAATTTGTTTTTTATTTTATATTTATTGATATTTCATGCACACTTTCAAATTTTGAACTGTCTGCTCTGTATTTTTCGCAAATATAACGCATTTGATAATAAAAAAATGCACCTCTGCAGCTGTTGCAACTCAGAATAAGCGCGTTTTTCCTCATCTTTTAGTTCAACCAAAGCAGCCATTTCATTGTCGATCGCTTGCCAATTGCGAGTCCATCGACAGTACATTCTTTGCCAAAGCTCCTGCGACCAGTTTTTGTTAATTAGGTGGGTTTTACTTTCTCACAATATAATAAAGTATTGTCAAGTTAAACGAATAAGGCAGCACTCGTAAAAAACAATAGATTAGACTACAGTACGATTACATAAGCATTAATTATTTTGGACGGAGTTGAAGGATTTTTATCGCGTAGCATACATATAAGAGGGCGGATACGGGATTCCCCTCCCAAAATGGGACGTCCCCCCATCCCCAGAACCAAAAAATTTTTGACCCCCCGATTTTAAAAAGAATCAAATTTTTTTAGCCGTTTTTTGGCCAAAAATCGGTGGTCATTTACCCCCCCCCGTCCCCTCCTAAAAATGGCCGGGCCGGGACCCCCACCGAAATTCCAAGCATGTATGCCAGTAGTATTTCTTACTTTCCAAGAAAATCTTAGAAAATGCCTTTTTAAAGCGTTTTTAGCGAATTTTTAGTTCAGAGGTGCCAATTTTTTCGGTGCTTAGTGCATAAAAGCCGTTTTCGACTATATCTTCTTCAATTTATTCTAATTTCTCTTGATGTTTTTATCGTTTCGAAAGGAATAGCATCGTCAGAAATGTCAAAAACGGTATTTTTGACGCAAAATACCGGTTTTAAGCCCGAAAAAAACACTCAAAAATTGTCGGTTTCACCCCCTCCCCAGAAAATAAAAAATGAAATGCGTATTTCGTTAATAAATGTCTTATATTTTATGAGGCGTATGACAATCCAGTAAAATCGCTTTAAGGCGAGCATGTAAAACGATGAAACTGTACTGATTTGCTAACTTCTATTGACAGTGGATTTTGAAAAGATCGTAAGATTATTCATTAAAAAGCATCGACGATTCACAATTTTTTACTTAAACATTCAAAATTAGGCCTTGCTTTCAAGTCCTCTATTTAATTAATATATGACATAGAACCTTTTAATTGATTCTATATGAAATATAATACATGAAATAAGTTCCGGAAGTGCTCTAGCTTTAAGAGTTGCATCGCAAGCCTTTAGAACCATAATTTCCCGAGGTCGAAAGTTCAGCGGGAAGGGGAGGGGTGAAGTCCAAAATTTGGAAGCACTAAATTTAGATTTATAAAAAAAACCTTTTTTGCATGTTAAATACGAAAAATTGGTAAAACATCCTATATAACACAATTTAATGCGATAAAGTGCATTTTTACTTTTTTGCAAATTCTTACTAGTTTCGTCACTCTTTTTAAAGTAAAAGGTAAAATAATTCATCGAAAATTTTGACTTTTCAGGTTATTTTTACTTCATTTTAGGCATTTTATGGGTAATTTTGCTACTTTTGTACCATAGGTGCGCAAGGTCAAAGTTTCTGAGGGAAACCAAAAATTGCTAGATATGCATCTAAGTGCTTCGTGAAAACTGCTCTAAAGTCCTTCCGGGGTCAGAAAATCTGCTGCTCAGCCATTTTAGTTTCAGAAAACTAGCTAAATAGCCTTTTCGGATTCACAAATATAGCTATATAGCCTTTTTGGACCAAAAATAGCTATTAATCCCTTCTTGGAGTCGAGAAAATAGCTATATATCCTTTTAAAACTCAGAAAGGACAACTAAATAGCATTTCTGAGCTAAAAAAGGACTATATAGCTAGTTTTCTGAGACCAAAAAGGCTGTATAGCTAATTTTCTGAGCCCAAAAAGACTATACAGCAATGGTTTTCCGGCCGAAATCGCAGTATAGCTATCAGTTTTTCAAAGATCAGGGGGTAATACCCATAGGTAGACAGCACCGAAATTCTGCGGGTGGGGGGGGTTAAAAAATTTTCAAAGGTAAAAAATGGTATTAAAAGTGGTCGTATGGCAAAAAACACCATTTTTCGACGTTTCTCATCGCGCACTATCCAATGGCATCAAAAAATCGCTAAAAAAGCAACAACAAAAATTTCAAAATTTGAATTCTGGGGGGTATTTTGATTTCTGGGGGTGGGGGGTATTTTGATTTCTGGGGTGGGGGGTATTTTAACTTCTGGAGGGTGCATACCCCCCAACCCCCCACGCCCACGTGTGGTAATACCCCCTCACGCCCATGCTCATGTATGTTTTGTACCCAAAAATCATGCAGAAAATGTTTGATAGCTCAAAATCGTCTGACATTGATTCGAATCTTGGACCATAAGGTAGGGGTATTACCTCTCTGATCATACATGATCTGGGGAGGGGGGTTTGAGGGTTTCCCCCAGAAAAATTTTAACCCCACAAAAATCTTTTCACGCCCTCCCCAGAATTAACGATTTTTTGAAATTTCCCAAAAAATTTTCTAAACATTTGTAGAAAAGATGCTTTTTAAGCGTTTTAGCTATCTATTTGCTCAAAAGTCTCAAAATTTCGGCGCTTCGCGTTATTATACTCATGTTTTGTTCAATTTGTTCCGACTTTTTAAATTTTTTCAAATTTTTTCATGTTTTTATGCTCTAGAAAGATAGAGCATCGTCAGAAACGCTAAAAACGATGTTTTTGACCAGTACCTACCATTTGTGCACCCCAAAAAAGGTACTTTATAATTTCATCCGCCCTAGAGTTCTCATGCTGTGCACATATGCCCTGACCCCATTATGAGAATGCGTGTTTGAAACATGAATTTTTCACGAAAGTCAAACGAAAATAGGTACACAATTTTATTCACAATCTGTAGCAAGCACAATTACTATGCTTTGTGGCGCTATAGAAGGCCAGAGGACATTCTTGTTCGGATCAAAGAACGGATTCAAGTATTTCTGCAAAATTTCGGGCCGATTCAAATGTGACCTGCCAAAAGATGCGACAAAAGTAACACTTTACTTGCAAAATTATCTGAAAAATTTCTTGCGTGCGAGCCCGTATCACATACACGTAACAGGGGGGTTTGAAGAGGATCCCCCACCCAAAGTTAGACGTCCCCATTCCCTTAAGCCAGAAAAATTGTAACCCTAACCCAATTTTTGTAAAAAAAAGTTGCGTTTGGCCATTTTTACGTGTTTTTTGACCGTTTTTGGTCAAAAATTTGAGGTCATTCACCCATCCCAAAATGGCCGGGGACCATAGGTAGGTCGTCGCGAAATTCTGGGGGGTGTGCTCGAAAAATGGTCTTAAGAATGGTGGTAGGGCGAAAAAAAATTTTTCACCGTTTCCCATCGAGCACTATCAATTGGCATCAAAGAATCGCGAAAAAAACAACAACAAAAAATTTACGAAAATTGGAGTCTGGGGAAGGGTATTTTGGTTGAAGGGGGTATCCGGCCTTCTGAGGGTGCATATACCCCACGTCCACGTGTGCTCGGGACCTCCAGCCGAAATTGCGAGTCATTAAATGTCTGTCGTATTAAAGAAGGGCCCTATACACTCACGAAATTAGCTGCTTTGATTTCTCACAAGGATCCAATAAAGGAAACAAATATCAATTCTAAAAGAGCAAAGATAACTAAAATATTTCTTTCATGTAATTTTTTAATTATTAAACCCAAAATTACCTAGAGCTTCACGCCGATTTTATTTTTCCTGTGGTCCATTTAAAAGCCCAAGTTTAGGATATGTAACAAGGTAGAAACAATGGTAAATATGTATATCACGTTTTCAAAAGCTTCTTGCACTTATAAACTGTATTGGTTGCCAACATACGTGGGCAGCAAGAAAATTCTGGGGGGGGTCCAAGATTTTTTGAAGGTCAAAAAATGACCTTAAAATGGTGATATGGCGATAAAAACACCAGTTTTCGACGTTTCTCATCAAGCACTATCCATTGGCATCAAAAATTGCGAAAAAAACGAAAAAAAAATTTCAAAAATTGATTTCTGGGGGGGTCTTTTGATTTCTGGGGGGTCTTTTGGTTTCTGGGGGATCCAGACCCCCCCAGACCCCCCACGCCCATGTGTGGTTCCCAAGAACTGAAATTGAATAGAAACAAAAATTGCAAGATACTCCAAAGTCAAACTTAGACCGAATATTGAGGAATCCGTTATTTTAGATATCCAACATATAAGTGATACAGGAAGTTTTATATCTTTAAATTACCTAAATCAGAGTTTACGGATCTTCGTAATAAAATCCAGTAAACGAGCCCAATAGCGCTTACAATAAAGTAAAATGAGAAAAATTGAAGGCTCTACATGGGAAGGACCATAAAAAAATTGGAGGCTATACATGGGCAGGGCACGAAAATTCTGGGGGTGCAAGATTTAACAAAGATAAAAAAATGGCGTTAAAAATGGTGGTATGGCGAAAAAACATCATTTCTTAAAGTATCTCATCGAGCACTAGCCACTGACATCAAAACATTGCGAAAAAAACAAAAAAATTTTAGAAAATTGAATTCTGGGGGGGTATTTTGGTTTCTCGGGGAGGGGGTGCATACCCCCAAACCCTCCACGCCCAGGTATGGGCAGGGCCCTTATTTAGGGTGAAGGAAGAGGGTGGCGGGGAAGGACGGCCATCCCCCCTTGGCAGAAAAAAATTTTGAAAGGTAAGATTCACGGAAAGATAAAAAATCGCACGTCTTTGACGTTAAATCTTCAAATTTTTGACGATTCTTTTCATATTTAGGCTCGAGCTTGACCACAAAATACTTTTCACGTTAAATAAATTTTTTATCATAACTGATAGAGCATGTCGGAAAAATGCGGTTTTTGCGAGATATCCGACGAATTTTCCGAGGCATAGACCAATTTATGTTATTGAATATTTGAGCGAAAATTCGTTTAGGAAAAGCTGTAAATATCGAATCCTTATTTTGAAAAATCGAATCCTCGAAAAATAACAAGGAATACTGATTCCGAGTACCGAATTTATCTCTACACACTAATACATCAGATTATTGTTAGACGAATTAAAAAACATACTGAGAATCTATGTATTTGATTATATAGAAAATAAATTCATTTATTACATTACATTTAAAAATGCGATGAATTGTTTGATTCACAAAGGCTCGCTGAACTTTCTTATATTTAATGCGAGTGAATCGGGCTAAAAAATAGCTTAGTAGTTTGATTGATGCATTAATATCGATCAAAAACAAGAAAAGTCATCCTACATAAATCACTGTTTTTGTGCAAGAGAAAGATTTTGAGGCTCGTACAAAGATTTTTGGAGCTAGTTCTAATGAACAAGAACTTTTTGGGCAAAGCGTTAGCAATTTTAACGTTTTTTGAGCATTTTTGAGCAAAATTTAAAGAGCAGAATATCGTAATTTTAATCTATTTAGCTCCAAGCTTGGGCATTAAATACTCCAAAATCTAAGCGTGTAATTAATTTTAAGCATTTTGGTACAGACTTCATGTTTTATATCTATCTCTAATGTTATATAGATTTTATGCAGAAAATATGAACTATTTGACAAATTTGCAGTGCTTCCTGCCGTTTGAAGATAAAATTGACTCTTTTATCCTTAATCTTTGTGTTGCACTGAATTCATAAGCGAATTGGTGTCTATGATAAGATTCAGTCAGCATATTGCAATCGCTGTATTATTTCTGATTGAGTAACAAGTTATTTTAGCTTTCTGAGTCGAATGTTATAAGTGAATTCAACCTAAAACTCATAGAAATTTCGGCGCTTCGCGCCGATTTAATATAATCAGCTGACTTTAGCACAAAGTAACACTTTTAGTGAAGCATGCGGGTCGAGGATAAGAAGGTATGTAAAAATGTGAACATATAATAGGATATCTGTATATTATATGTGCAAAACATTTTTTGCTCGTACAAAAAACAGTGTCCTACATACCCGTTTGTCACACATGCACACTGGGGGTATCCCCTATCACAACTTCTGAGAAGCATACCCCCTCCCCCTCAGGCCATTTTGGACCAAGACTGGTTGCTCTAATCATGAAAAAGCGTCAAATGACGGCTAAGAGTGCAATTTCAAGTACATAAGTACACAAATTTGACATTAAATAGGCGAAAAATTACACATTTATCCTTCCTAGGCAATCGCTCCTCCCAGAGCTTTTGACCGTGTGCATGTACGTCGTTTGTACATAGTATATACTTAATTCATAATATGTACGTACTTTAGAATATTGGAATATCACTACTACCCTATTAGTTGAAAACATGTTTGTAGTCCCTCTAAATTTTTCAAAAAACCCTTTTGCAACCAAATTTAATTTTTCCAAAAAAAGCAAAATCAAATGAAACGGGCTACAAATTATTATTCAAAAGTTGCAATTATGTTTAAATTTAGCCACGGTTTAGAATTGTTTCAAACAGTCGACAGCGCAAATTAATGACATGCTGATCACCATAAGGAAATAGTTTTTTCCTTTACGCCAAATTCGGTTTTTTCCTTATCGTTATTGCACAGAAACGTTCCGAACTCTGACGCGTATGCATGGTCAAAGAGAAGAATGAGGAATTGTTCCGAAAATTCGAATGAACAAGAAAATTGCTGATAGAGCTAAAAGCAATTAGTAGACATTTAATCGATCGATGTTAATACACATAATTAAACAAGAGAATAATAAAAATAAGAGCAAGGCGATTATTCCTGAATTATCATTCATTTTATTACTTTAATAATAATATAAATTATTATTTCAATAATATAAAATTATTATTTTATTATTTTTCTCCAAAATTTAAGGATATGATGCAGTAAGTGGCCAACTTAAGGACAAATAGCCGCCGGATGCCATGCCTAATCGCTTATTCTTTACCGAATAGGAAAATGAATTCTAGTTTCAACAGAAAATCGAGAACAAGCCCAATTTTTTAAACTAAAGTTGAAAAAACAAAAACCTCACAATTAGTTACAAAGCATGGAAAACATCCAGATTTGATAGACCGATAGAGAGAAAATTGAATCTGGTGCCAAGATTCCTTCCATTCACATCTCGCATTAATTCGCAATGTCTTCCAGTTAATAATACGAAGCAGCAGCGAATTCTGTCAGGAAATTAGAAATTCATACGAAATTCTAAGAGCAGAAAATAGCACAATGAAAATTGGAAATAGGATTTGCTCCTTGAAAATTCGTTTAAATAATACGAAAATCAAACACAGAATTCTTAGTAACGATGAATAAATACGATACAAATACGTATAAATAAAATCAGATTAAAACTAAAAAATGTCAATGTAAAAATCATTTAATCTAATTTTAACTATTTATAAACTTACTTGCCACACGCAGTCTAGAAAGAGTAAAAACGTTGGACCTTCAGGAATAAAAGCATTCTTATTCTTTCCGTACGCCAAATGAGCGCATCGCGAGCTGAATGGATGACCAGCTTTCACCCATTCTCGTTCAATAAGAGATTCGAAGCTAGAACAACGACAACAATCAATTAAGGTAAAAAGCAAGGCATTTCGACCTCGGCTGAAATTTGCCAAAGATAATACGTATGTATGCGCCAGTGTTTCTTTTTGTACAAGGTCCGTTTGTACATGTATGTACAAAGATGGTCCCCGAAAGTTTTTGTACATTTTGTACACACAAAGTTTTGGGTACTAAAATATGGTAAAATAACGATTTTAGTGTTGTAAAAACAGAGTTGTTCGACTTTTGGATAGTGTATTTTAGCTAATTTCTGAGTCTCTAAAGGCAAAAATCACTAAAAATGGTCTAAAACGGCGCGAAGCGCCGAAAAATTCGACATTTATCCTTTTGTATTGCAATTTCTGCCATTATGAAGATATATAGAGCACACAATTACTCATTACGGCGCGAAGCGCCGAAGGTTTTTGCGAATTTTAGACCTTTTTTGCAATTTTTGTCTTCCAAAAAATATTTGTTCATGCACAAAGACGGTCCCGAAAAGTCTTTGTACATCGGAAAAAATCTTTGCCGAAAACAAATACACTGGTATGCGCAGGTATTAAATCAAACTGAACTGATCATCCTTATTTACGCATAAGCACTGACAGTTAACGGCTCGAAATTTCAGATGGGGCACCCCGACCATTTCGAAGCGAGTGGGTGGGGTAGAGAGGTTAATGATCTGCAATTTTTGGCCAAAAATAGCAAAAAAAGCACCTGAAAATGATAAAAAAACGTCACTTTTCGTTACAAATGGAGGGTTAGAAATGTTCAGACTTAGGAGCGAATAGGTTGGAGGGAACGACCGAGGAATTCCCCATCCCTCTGTTACATGTGTGCATACAGACGTAAATTGGAATAAAAAACTAAAAAAATATTTATTTATCACCGCCTGAAAGCTCAGACAGCTTCAGTGAAGGAACTTTATTTTTTCTTGATAAAATTTTTCGGTAGAAGCTTTTTGTGCATTTCTTATCTTTAAAACAATTTGAGAAATTGCGCTTAAAAGGACAAAATGTCAAATCGTCTAATTTAATGCGTTTTTGCATTATTCGACCTCAACAAGGAAAAAGGATACAAAAATTGAATTTAAAAGAGACAATGCCAAACATTTTTGCCGAATCATTGCATTTTCATGTTTTATAGCCACAAACTGTAGAAGTGACCCAAAAACTCAAAATTCGTGCAAAAAAATGCCGTTTTATCACGTAAAATCGCTTACGAATGAATCATGTACATATTCAAAATTTTTGCAATTCTCCCTAAAATAAAATCCTGGATATTATTTGGCAGCATGTGTTATAGATATAGATATCGGACAACAAAATAAATTTTGAAAAGCCTTACTAAAATCAGGAAAAGTCATTATCATTCTATTATTCTTACCCGCGTATGCTCCGGCTATCAGGATCTAATATTATCTGAACAAGACTAACAACTATCAATGTCGAATCCATCCCTTCGCTACCATGCACTACGACGGACATTTCTGATATAAGAGCGAATAAGTAAAACCAGGCACGCATCTCTGGGTGGGAATGGGGGGTTGGATCCCCCAAAATTCAGAAAAATCGGAAAAATAGGACTTGTTAAACGTTATTTTGTGCTATTTTTGGCCTTTTTGGGCTTAGTCCCCGAAAAATTGGTGTTAGTCCCCCAAAATAGGACGGCCAGCTAGGTTCCTGAGTAAAACTCCGGTATTTCAGAATAAGTAATGCTTGAAATCTTGTTTTATATAAACCTTAGCGAAGAGATCACTAACATGAAGCTTTTTCGATTCTAGTACTGCATTTGACTTTTGGCTAAAAATGAAGAAAATATGCTTTCTTGAAATAGTTTTTTTGACACAAAATGGTGAATGCAATGATACATCACTCTAAAAAAGAATTAATACGGAAACATGAAGAAGCGAAATTTTTTAAGAAACATATTATTTTGAAATTTTTTCAATCCAGACACTGTGCCAGAAACAAATTTTAATATTATTACTGACAAACGAGACGGAAGAAGTCCCCCCCTTCAACTATCTATTTCATTTCTAACCAGAATTCTTTATTTTGTCTTATCTACATTATAATTCGTGCAAGCGAAGAACGCGCAACTTTTGACCATTTAATATACATAGTGGCTATTCTGTTCCAATTTCAAAATTTTTATCGAATCAGTGTAAAGGACGTAGGTAGAAATTTTGTTTACACAATCTCTTTCATTTTATGGTGCAAAATAAAAAAGCCACGATTACTAAATTCATCTCTGTATCAGTCATTTTTTTAAAGCTGTTTCGCTAGTTCTCTGTCAACAAAGTATTTTTGTCTGTTCAAAATCTCGTGTACGTTTAGCAAAGCGAACAAAAAAGAAGTTAAAGAAGAATGTGCAAAAGCATAACTCGTGAGACATATTTGGTAAAACGAGCGCGAGAGGAAAAGCGAGTCCCATATACAGAAGGAAGGATAGGATTATAGGAATCAACATTCATGTTTTTTTTAATTTTTTTCTTTTTTTGATCATTAAAATTTTTTTTAAAATTGTTTTGAGATATTATGATTTGATTTGAAAAGTGTAAGAGGCGAAGTAATATATATATATATATATATATATATATATATATATATATATATATATATATATATATATATATATATATATATATATATATATATATATATATATATATATATATATATATATATATATATATATATATATATATATATATATATATATATATATATATATATATATATAGGCCCGTATCCAGGGGGCGGAGGGGGCCTGCCCCCCCCCGAAATGGGAAAAAATTTTTGTTTTTCCCAAGGGTCCCCCAAAGGGAAAAATGAAAAATTGGCGAAGTTGGTCTGAAACACCGCCAAAACAGGTTTTTAGTGTACTTTTGAGCTAGAAAACACTAAATTTTCCGGCGCTTCGCGCCGGATTTATTGTTTATGTAAGGTTTTGTCTTCTAAACCGCTGAAAATCGCTCAAATTTGAGTTAGACATAGAAAGTATGTCAATTTTTTTCTAACGCTTTGCGCCGGATTCATTGTTTAGCTATAGTTTTTGCCTTCTAGCTCACTCAAAACAGCTCAAATATGAGTTATGACATGGGAAAAGGCCTGTATCCAGGGGGCGGGGGTCCTGCCCCCCCCCCCGAAATGGGGAAAAAATTTTTGTTTCTCTCAAGGGTCCCCCGAAGGGAAGAATGAAAAATTGGCGAAGTGCGTCTGAAACAGCGCTCAAACAGGTTTTTAGCGTACTTTTGAGCTAGTAAAGTCAAAATTTTCCGGCGATTCGCGCCGGATTTATTGTTTAGGTATAGTTTTGTCTTCTGAACCGCTAAAAATCGCTCAGATTAGAGTTAGATATAGAGAGCATGTCAATTTTTTTCTAGCGCTGTGCGCCAGATTCATTGTTTAGTTATAGTTTTTGCCTTCTAGCTCACTGAAAACAGCTCAAATTTGAGTTATGACATTTGAAACATGAAATTTTTCCGGCGCTTCGCGCCGTATCTATTGTTTATTTATGTTTTTTTGTCTTCTAGTCCGCTCAAAACCGCTCAAATTTGAGGTTGATATGCAGAGCATGTCAATTTTTTCGGCGCTTCGCGCCGAATTATTAATTATCCGTATTGTTTTTCTCTGTAAAGCACAATGAATAAGTACAAAGGCACAAGATAAGAAATAATTCGCCAATTAGGTGATGAGAAATCAGCTTAAATGATAAATTTGCTGTATATCAAAATGAAATAAAGTGAAAATTTTTTAATTTTTTTGTTGAAATTTTTCTTCACCGTTGTATAGAGCTCGCCGAGATACGCTCAAAACTGTCTTTATTTTCGCCTATCTCCTAATGGTTCTCGAGATATCTGGTCTCAAAAATTTTCGGCCCCCCCCGAAATAAAATCCTGGATACGGGCCTGTATATATATATACATATATATATATATATATATATATATATATATATATATATATATATATATATATATATATATATATATATATACAGCAAATTTATGATTTAAGCTGATTTTTCATCACTTAATCGACGAATTATTTCTTATCTCTTGCCTTTCTACTTAATCATTGTGCTTTACAAAGGAAAAACAATACGGATAATGAATAATTCGGCGCTGAGCGCCGAAAAATGACATATCCTGCATGTCAAGTTCAAATTTGAGCGCTTTTGAGCGGACTAGAAGACAAAAAACATATATCAACGATAAATACGGCGCGAAGCGCCGGAAAAATTTCATGTTTTCAATGTAATAACTCAAATTTGAGCTGTTTTGAGTGGCTGGAAGGCAAGAACTATTGCTAAACAATGAATCCGGCGCACAGCGCTAGAAAAAAATTGACATGCTCTCTATGTCTAACTCAAATTTGAGCGATTTCTAGCGGTTTATAAGACAAAACTATACATAAACAATCAATCCGGCGCGAAGCGCCGGAAAATTTTGAGTTTACTAGCTCAAAAGCACGCTAAAAACCTATTTTAGCGGCGTTTCAGACGCACTTCGCCAATTTTTCATTTTTTCCTTTAGGGACCCTTGGGAGAAACAAAAATTTTTTCCCATTTCGGGGGGGGCAGGCCTCCCCCGCCACCCTGGATACGGGCCTGTATATATATATATATATATATATATATATATATATATATATATATATATATATATATATATATATATATATATATATATATATATATATATATATATATATATATATATATATATATATATATATATATATATATATATATATATATATATATATATATATATATATATATATATATATTAGGGATGCAGCGGGTGCACATTTTTTGGAATAGCGGGTGCGGGTGCGGGTACCAAAATTTTGCTTTAGCGGGTGCGGGTGCGGGTGCGGGTGTCGCACCTTAAAAATAGCGGGTACGGGTGGCGGGTGGCGGGTTTAGCAGTGAGATATAGCATAATATAAATAGGACTAAAAATGCTCCATTTTTTGTCCGCTTAATGCAGTTATTTACTGTGTGCAAAATTCATATTAATCTTCAAGCTGATTGTCTTTTTCTTTGCAGACTACTCTCTCAATGAATTAAATTTGCGAACTAAAGATAAGTAAATTGTCAATGATTGAACCATTGACCAATATGAGTAATATATTTGCACTTTGCAGAATACAATGTTTAGACACTTGTTGTTATCATTCTCTTCTTAAAAAGGGTCTACGACGTTTTCGCGCCAGCAACTTAAAAAATATTTTAACTACATTAATTTTGAAGCAATTTTTAAGTAAATTATATATTCAGAATCGACGAGTATTCATTTGTGTACGACTGAAAAACTGTAGAAAATCCAGTGTATTTTTAGACGCGTTTAATTATCTCATTAAATTCAAAGATATTCTAAAAGTAATTTGTACCATCACGTAGAAAATTGAATGAGCTTTCAGAATCTGTATTATACTTTAATCATAAATTAAATGTAAATAATTAATAATATTACAACGAGTATGGCGCCAAAACGGCAGTGCCAAAACGTCCTACTTCGTCTTAAAAAAGCAATGTACAATACATTGCTGCATAATATCTCTACTCACGCTGGAGTGGTTGAACTGATGCATGTATATAAAGACTGACACCTAGACCCTTCTTTTTTTAAAAAGCATAATTCGCATAATTGGAATTAACCATAAGAGAGCTTGAACATGTATCTGCAGTCCAGAGGGTACCTAAAAATATGACTCATTACAAGTAGATGTTCGCTTTTCCAATTTGTACTGGTACGTTAGAACACACTGTTATACATTTTGGTTTTTTCATTAACGTGTCACTGCCTCAGAATCGTTTTGTCTTTTCGTAAATTCTAATTATTATTATCCGCCACCCGCTGTTTTATCATAATATTTTTAGCGGGTGCGGGTGCGGGTGCTGGTAGCAAAATTTCGGAATAGCGGGTGCGGGTGCGGGTGCGGGTACCAAAAAAGAAGCGGGTAATAGCGGGTGCGGGTGCGGGTGCGGGTATCCGCTGCATCCCTAATATATATATATATATATATATATATATATATATATATATATATATATATATATATATATATATATATATATATATATATATATATATATATATATATATATATATATATATATATATATATATATATATATATTACTTATGTAGATATAAATATTATATTATATAAATCAAATATTATATTATATAAATCAAATATTATATTATATAAATATTACATTATATAAATATTATATTATGCATATAACTCAACTTTTCTTTTTTTTCATTGAATTTTTTCATTTTTTTGCCACATTATAATTTCATTCACAAAGTGCGTCAGGTCAAGTATTATATACAATAAATACATACGTATCGTAATTAAAATGCAAGGAGATATTAAATTATTGAAAAAAGGTCCCTAAATTGAGGCTTAGTCTAGTGCTATGTCCGTTTCGCTCATTCATAAGATTTAGCTCGTATGCAGAATTCCATTAGTTAGGTCATCGCATTCGTAAATGGATTGGATTTTCATGCTCCAACCCTGTTCTAAAAATAAAAGACGAAGCAAAACTATAAATAAGAAATTACCTTCCCGGTCAATGCATTGCGCAGCTACACACGCGCAATTTAATGTGTCGGCAACGTGCTGCAACCAGCCGCTCAAATTCAGTTTCGACAACCACTTATCAGTTGAAATGCTGCTGTCATTACAAGCTTAAAAAACGAGGAAGACTCCATTCTTACAATCATACATGATCTTGTGTGGTCGCCCCAAAAAGTTTCACAACACCAGAACTCACATTTCCCGAAAATTTCAACAAAAAAAATTCGCAGAAAAGATGCTGCTTTAAGCGTTTTTAGCTATCTATTCGCTCAAAAGTGTCAAATTTTCGCGTCATGTACTCATTCATTGATTATATTTTATTCGATTTGTTCCAGTTTTTTTTGATATTTTTTCCGGAATTTTTTCAAAATATTTTTATGCCCTAAAAGAGAAAGCATCGGTAGAAACGCCGAAAAAAGATATTTTTGACGCCTACCAACCAACTTTGAGCCCAAAAGGCACTTTAAAATCCCCCAGAGTTTTTATGCTGTGCATGTCTGTTTACAATGCAGTGTTGACTTTAAAAAAGGATATATTTTAGATGAAAATAAGGGACATTGGTACTCTGAAAGCCATCACGGTGATCTTGGAAGCAAGCTTCCATATAATTACAGTAAAAGCCAATGAATTACGATTCTAATTTTTAAATAGTATTACAATTTGACGACTCGTTCCGTGTAAGTCATGGAAACGATTAATATGGTGGGGTGTTCATTTCACTTGACCCAATTATTTCTCACAGTAGAGTAACCAATAAATAAACACCTTCAATTAGTCTGGCGATAGAATCTCGAAGCTGCTGCCATCGAGGCGTAGTTTTGTGGATCCTTTTCCAACGTGGATAGTGAATCTCTAGCTCATACCCGAAACCTACGTTAAAACGAGCACATACAAATCTTTATAAAAAACGACTTACAAGTAATTGATCAAAGAGCTTGAAAAAATAGAAACTAGGAAGCATGGTGGATAGTCGTCATGTGACTGCTGAAATACAGTGTGGGCCAAAAAACGAATAGGCCTCACAACTTTTTGATGGTGCATCCAAATTACTTGGAATCAGTCTTTATGAGCAGACTAACATCCCTGTAAATGTACCGTAAAATATAAAATATAACTCATATTGGTCTAGTATTCATTCAGATTACTGCGATTCAGTGAAAGTCGTTTTTTGGAGTTTTGACAACGTACGTCCCAGAAATATATATACATAGCGTTTGTCGCCTTAAAACTTTAGAGAATCGAGCAATAAGCAAATCAAATTCGTTTTATACTAAAAAAATTTATTTTTCTATAGCAATTTTATTTCTTAAGCGATTCTTTTGTATGATGCAAAATAATCGGACTTGAAAAAAAAGGTGAGCAGCCAATGTCTTTGGCAGCAAAAGTTATGTAAGATACTTAGAAGTCCTTTGCGATAAAATAATAATGATGGAAGATAAAATTTGCCGACAAAAACAAACAGATATTGAAATTGTTAGAACGCGTATAAATCCAGCTCAGCTTAATCAAGACATATGAACCTTTATCGTTGTTCTACGGAAATAATAAGCTATTATAATTCAAAACATACCGCCTTTAATTTAATTTGAAAACTTATAAAAGCCAATATGGCATTTTTTCTGACCCACCCTGTATAACAAATATATATACAAGTATATATCATTAGATAACTTGAAAAGTCCAAACCACGGTAGAGTAATTAACGAAATCGCTTTCATCAGCTTCATGTAGATACGTATGTACATGCATTCGAATAGCTGTTCCACAATACTGCAACAGCATAATTATAAAAGTAGTAAGTACATATATATGCAGTGCACATATATTAGGTATGTACTAAACCAAACCGATCGCATACATATGTAAAATATCAGAAAAGTGACTGTACTCTCGTAGCTACGTATGGTATTGATAAACTGTTGAAATTGAGGCATGTATCTCTGGGGAGAATGGGGGGTTAGGACCCCTATAATTCAGAAAAATCGGAAAAATAGGGCTTTTAAACCTTATATTGTGCTATTTTTGGCCTTTTTGGGCTTAGTCCCCCAAAATTGGTGTTGGTCCTCCTGAAATAGGAGGGCCAGCTACGTGCCCCTTGAAAGTTGTTCATCTGCATGCAGATATGTAGCTGAATAAAAACCTTTTGACTTTGCAGCTAAGGCAACACTAGACGAACGAGTGTCGATTATGTAACCGCGATTAGATGAACCAAGCATAGCGTTCAATAGGTATTCGTCATCTTTACATCGCCTGTTATTATTGCCAACCATCGGTTGGGAACATCTAACTAAAACAGCCTAAAACGAATAAAGATCCGATAAGCGTAGAGGATAAAAATAACATAAGGAGCTCAGGTAGCCGCTAATATTCTAGAATGTCCTGCGCATCTGGTTTTGCAAATGAGAATATAATAATGAACACAATGTTTGAGAGATATGCGTACATATGAAATCTTAGGCATGCATGACAGTATGCTAATCATTTTCTGTGGCCGCTTAACTTTTTAGAGAATCAGGCTATCAACTGAAACAGCCAGGTATCAATATCTGGTCACAAATTATATCACCCTTGAAGCAATAGCGCAGCCTACATTTGTCTTAACGCAAAAATTATTCAAATGAACGACAATAGAGTAAATAAGACAATTATTACTGTTAGCGTTCAAATCACCTGCATTTAGAAACTCACTCTTGTATCTTTATGGTAATAGCTGAGAACAGGAAAGCGCCCTCCGTCCCTAAATTGAGCAGATGCTTTGAGTTGATCATCGCCGATTAATTTAGGCACTATCACATGTTCGGGATAGGTAGCACAGATCTGAATATATGTACGTAAAATGAGATGTAATAGGCCACAAATATGTAGCCGTATCGAAAGAAAAAGGAAAAGCTGCCGATTCCATTTAAAGAGACAGGACATTGTTGTATGCTTATTTATTAACTAATAATGTAAATTTATACTGAATAATAAAGACCACGAGTGTGCGTGCAGTCTTTGCATAATCCCATGCTCGCACCTATGTAAAACAGCCGTATATGAGTAGATAGGAATAAGAAAGCCTTTGAATTTTGACAAAAAATTTTCCATAATTATGTCGCGGCTTGGTAACAAAAAGGGGAGGAAATCGTCTAAAATTAATATGTTCCGGGTTTTAGCTAGTGAATTCTTAGTTTAAGTCTTGCTTTATTATTTATGAAACAACGAATTAGGATAATTTGCGCGTACGATACGTGTTTTACAATATTTAAAATTGTTATCCCGATATTACGGATTCTGCTCTCTTATCTTATTCTGTTCGTTTATTACGTTCATTCTGCTATTTTCGATTATCGCTGTTCTCAATTTTATTTTAATTCTTGCTGGTCTCTTTTAACTCGGCTTTTGATCTCTTGCGGAGTCGCTCGGCTTCTCGCTGTCTGACTGTTCGAGTGTCAGAGTGATTGTACTACTCTGACTGATTAAGTACTACGATTAAGTACTACTGATTAAGTACTACGATTACTTAAGTTTTATTCACTCCATAACTCCCTATTTTAGTCATTATATTTTCGGCTCAAGCAATCGTGCATCTGATTAATGAGTATTTCCTATTAAGCACACTTTGCAGCTATCTGATCACGTTCTCGTTCTAAAGCTCTGATGTTTTCTGGCCCGCGAGCATTGAGTTGACTGATCGAGTGATTGAGTGATTTACAGGTTGCGTGTCTGAAAAACCTTTGTTTCGAGGTCTGCTATTAAGACGGGGTTTGAAGCAAGAGACAGAAATAACTATGAATAAAGTACAGCGAAATACGTGCACGTGCAAAAAATAAATGACGTTCTTAAGTTTAAAAATATTCTTAAAATGTAAAAAAAACATCTGTTATAGTATCTTATTTGTCTTTTCCATCACAATTATAAATGCGATTTTCGATGCAAGAAATTCGAAATTCTATCAGGCGCAAATTAAGAGGGAAGGGGCGGGAGTGGCGGCCGCCCCTGTCGTCGAAAAATAAATAGTTGGGCGCAGTGGAGAATAATGTGTATTTTTTAATGATTTTAGCCATTTTTTATTCCAATTTTTCATATTTTTTCGGCGCTTCGCACCGGTAATACTCATCAATGACATTTACTGACTTTCTTGGCGCTCTAAAAACTGTAGTTTTACGTCAGAAGAGTAGTTTATGTACAAAACAAGGATTTTTTTAGTACTTTCAATTAGAAGTGCACCGGTGCCGCTTTTTTTGCCGATGCTTAGGCACCGGCGCCCGTGCCGGTGCCAGCATAAGGATCCACGTATGATATATCCCATAATATTTGCCCATAGCTATTTGGTACTAAGCGCCAAAAAATTGATAATTTGAGCTAGAAGATCAATAAAAGCACATAAAGCAGTTGATTTCAAAGTTTTTTCAAAAAATCTAAAATTATGATCAACCGCATTTTTCGGGGTCAGCACCGGTAGCCAGTTTTCGGGAGTCATAGGCCACTAATCTCTTCCAACAAGGAAATATGTTTGCATGCACAGCAGTATTTTATTGGTTTCAGCTGTTCACAAATGACAATGTCTACTAAAGTGTTCATAGCAAATCAATCTAGAATTTTGTTTTTAGAAATTAAGTCTGTGATTAGGAATATTTATAATTGGCTCAAATTATGAACCAAACGTCAATGAGAAAGATAATATTAACATTAGTTACGCATAACGAGCATAAATGTTGTAATTTATTTATCCCAGAAATTCAATAGAGTAATAAAAAATAAATCTTTGAAGAAACACTTAAGATTATTCGCTGAAATCTACTTATGTGTTTACTAATTAGCACCTACGCCGGTGCCACCCTGGCACTGGCCGGTGCCAGATACATTGGCACCGGCGCCGGTGCTAGTCCCATCCCTACTTTCAATGATTTCTCGAGTTTTTTAGTGCTGAGCGCCAATTTTCGCACTGACTTCACGCGTTTTTCGTTGGAAAACTTTCGAAAATTTCCAAAGTTTTCGGATCACACACAAATGATTCTGTCCATAAAAAGGCGGCAAAACATTTAGGCATAGTGGACCATTTTTTGGACAATTTTTGAAGCTGTTCAAAAAATTTTGGATATCGTTCCGTCCGCTGTCAAAATCCTGGATCCGCTATCGAATTCTATATGTTCATACCTCATAAACAGGCACGTAGCCGTGGGGAGAGGGTCTTGCGAGGGTCCCCAAAAGAAAAAAGTTAAAAGTTAGTTCTTGACGTGCATTTGAAAGACTGCCAGAATAGATTATAGAACACTTTTGAGCTAATAATCCCGAAATTTTCGGACGCTTGGCGCCGGATCTATTGTTTTTCTTTGACATTTATCTTCTGAACAGCATATGCGTGATTAATACATGTGAATATGTCAAAAGTTTATGGGCTCTGCGCAGAATTATTTATTTTATGTATTATTTTTCTTTGCGATGTATGTACCTACTAGTGATCGACCGGGGCCTCGGCCTTTAGCGATCCCCAGCCATTTTAAAGCTCCCGGCCCCAGTCGGGCAAATATAAAAAATGGCCAGGGGCCGGGGAAAATTATTGCATTTATTCAGTTCTTCAATAGTGTGATAGCAATAGCTTCTTGTGTCTAAATAAACCAAATAAGTTTAAAAAAATCATATGATCATTGTTCTTAACTAGACGTTTTACGATTGCCATGATAGAAGCAGTTACCTAATCTTTTTCCCTCAATAATTTTTTGAACTTGTTCTAGGATACAGGTTTCATAATCAATCAGTATCCTAAGTCAGTGTCGTTTGACATTTGATTTGCCAATGCAAATGCCACAGCGCCCCCGTTTGGAAACCCTAGAACGCAAGGTCATAATTTTATATATTTGTTGAAAAACTCGAAGTTTCACGATTTTCTGCAATTATGTTACTATGCTAGAATTTCGCTTATTCAGCGTGAATATTTGGACTGAAATGCAGCAAAAAGAAAGTAATATTTTAACGAACTGCCCACAAAATATCGCTGCTCACAAAAGTCAAAACTAGTGGATTAGTCCATACCTAAATATAAACGTCTTCTCTCGAGCGTGGTCCTTTTCACTTAAGTGGTTATGGTCAATGGAGGATAAAAATTCGTTTGAAGTTGAGATGTATAATACACAGCTGAGCAATACCCTGCCTCTGCCCGTTCATTTGACGGGGAAAACCGGAAGTTGGATAGGGAGAATTGTACAGTAAAGCCTAAAAATCCATTTTTTGGACACGGACAACGACCATTCAAAGTAAATAACCACTTGTTTGAACCAGGCGACCCGCTTTTGAACTTGAACAACCACTTTCTGAGCCAAACCAACCACTTTTCAAGGCTAGATAACCATTTTTTTAACCAGGAAAGCCGATTTTTCGAAATGGGTCAGGCAATTTTCAAGCTGGCAATTGGAAAACCACTTTTTGAACCATATCAACCACCTTTTATTCGGAAGGTTGGACTGGGAGAAGCATTGACTATTGCCCAGGTTAAATTAAATAACATTAATTAATCACTGCTTGCTAAGCTTATTGCAAACCACATGTTGCCATCATGCATGACACTAAATAGGTATATGCAAATTCACTTAATTGGCATATGCAATTATACTATACTATGATGAATTGAGTGTACAATGTACTATGTACTTATACACTATATACTATAGTATATTATACCTTGTACACCTGGCCTCCGGCCCCGGAGATTTTTTCAGCCCCGACCCTGACAAAAAACTCGCCCCAGTCGATCACTAGTACCTACCATTGAATACAGGTAAACACAGAGTCAAGCTTGACTATAATGTTTAGAAATCATTCGTGAAACCATTTATACAATTTATTTTCTGAATATGATTGAAAACAAATAAAATTCTCTTGAAAATCAAAAAAAATTCCATTCCATGGTTTAGAGCCTACTGAGAGACGCTAAAAAAAACCATGATTTTTGCCTACATATCTACTCAAAGCTGATGAGATAACTGACTTCAAAATTTTAGTCAGCTCCAAATTGAGAAGGCCAGCCAAGTGCCTACTCATAAAATGCAAATTTTACGACATTTTTTATGCAAATAAGTCTGTCTATATGTATATCAGTTGATA
The DNA here is from genome assembly GCA_036768485.1 of Mermis nigrescens. Lineage (NCBI taxonomy): Eukaryota > Metazoa > Nematoda > Enoplea > Mermithida > Mermithidae > Mermis > Mermis nigrescens. Next base: position 450,996 of record JAVLUZ010000399.1, on the reverse strand, counting down.
ATTAGCGCGATACGTAATAAAAAGTTCTATATTGAACGACTGATTTTCAAATTCTACCAATAATCCAAGCATTTTCCTGCATTCGTCGTCATTGTCTAATGCCTGGAAGTACCTACCTGATTTTGAGATGATACTGAACCCGGATCATCATTCCTGTGCCCGTATGCGATGATGGCTATTTTTAAGTTTTCGGTCCCTGACAATTTCACGAGACCAAGTGAGAGAAATCGAAAAGTATAAAATCTTATAAATTTTTTATCTCCTGAAACTCAGAGCACCAACATTTCTACGGAAAGGTTTTTACCTGAATTGCTGAAAGCTTGATCTTTCAAAAATATAGCGCACCTAACGATAAGACGCATAAGTCACAGTAGTCGGAAATTCATAAGCAATATAGTAAAAGAATGACGAAAACGAAAAAAACTTATGATTACTGCGTGATTTGCGTTAACGTAGCTTATTCGCCAGAAATCGGACTGCGTTTGAAGGCGAGTAAATTCGTTTTCTTCAATATCAAAAGCTTCCCAACCATTTTCATACACACGGAACGAACACTGGTAGAAGAATGGATAATGCAATCGAACGTCAGCTAAACGCAATCGGATCAAAATTGAGAAAACAAAAAAACGAGTAAGAAGAAAAAAACAAATGTGCACGATATTGATTCCATAGTCTTGAATTTATTTTAAAAAAAGTATTCAACAACAATTACCTCCACAAAATACGTTACAAAATATTTAAAAGATGCGCCTAAGCATTATGAAAAATATTCACCACCTCAGCAAGAGCAATCTTATGTGATTTCATTTAAAAATGTTAAAAGCTTTGTCAAGAACTAAAAAAACGACATTAGAGCGAGTGTTATATTGTCAACAACATGCATGATTTCGGGGAGGGAGTTGGGGGATTTAAACCCCCGTCCCACAAAATTCGCGATTTTCAACTTTCCGAAAAATTCGTACAAAGGTCTGGTTTTAACATTTTCAGCCATCTATTTGCTCAAATGTGTCAAATTTTCGCGCCATGTACTCGTTACTGATTATATTTTGTTCAATTTATTCGAAATTTTTTAAAGTTTTTATGCTCTTTTAAACAGAGCATCGTCAGGAACACCTAAAACATGTTTTTGATGCAAATCCATCATTCCGAGCATTGGAAAGGCACTTAAGAATTTCACAATTCCTCAGAATTTTCATGTTCTGCATAACAGTGCCAAATGATTTCAGATTCGAGTAAAAATTTTTTAGTCTATGTGAGAGGATAAGCGGATGGAGTAGGTGTCACCAAGCAAGTATACATGGATATAAAGTGAGATTCCATCTAAAGTCAATCAGATAAAAAATTGAATTTGGGTTTTTTAGTGAATTTTATATTTCTCCAAAGCAGCGTAGAGGTAGCTTGGCTATCCACTTGAAATACCGGCTATTCTCTATCCAAAAATGTGGATCGTACATGTACATATCGGTTACATTTCGACAAACCGTCACCTCACTCCTTATTTATTTGACCAAGGCCATATTAGGGAGAGCGAGCGAGGCAGCCCCCAACCTTTGGCCGGGAAAAAATTGGATGGTAAGATTATGTAGAGAAAGAGAAAAAATTGCACGTCTTTGTTATTTAAATCTTCGAATTTTGGAGCTTCGCGCCAAAGTATTTTCCATAATTTTGCCTTAATTGCGACCAAAACGACACTTTTCCAGCCTATTAAGAGACAATAACTTTCTCTCTAAAAGTTCGAATTTTATGATCTGATCTGGATGGATAGATAATGTTAAAAAACGTCAGAAAATGCGGTTTACACTTGCTATCCCAACGAAGTTTCCGAGACATAAACCAATTAAACTTGGGTCCGCTCAAACCCCATTGGGCAAATCCTGAATACAAGCTTCAGTGCTCATAATCTGTTTCATTATTAGTGTATTCCGAGATGTACTTAAAAAATATTTGCATCCACACATGAGCGTAGGGGGAGAGGGGTCTGGGTCAACGTGGGCGCGGAGTATGAATCCGTCACACCCCCCAGAAGTAAATTTTACGCACCCATTTCGCAACTCGTAGGCTCTATAATCCAAACTAAAACTTTTGATTGAAAAATAACTCTTTTCAAGAATTATGATTTTATGATTCTCTCTTGAAAACAAGGTGCTTTTTCTGACTCTGAATTTAAAAAAGATTCCTTATTTTTGCTAAATCGAAAACATGGATTTAATGTATTTAAGACTAATGAATTTTCGGCTTTTGTGTCTTTAATATCAAAAGCCAATTTCGATATTACACAACTTCAATTAGAAAATTACGTGAATTTTGATATTACACAACTTCAATTAGAAAATAACTCCCAGTCTTTAACAAACCATTTTAAATTCAAATTGAAATCAATACTCTTTGACAAAAGTAAAAAGATTAGCTGTCTTTAATGAAAGAGACTTGAGTAGCGCAGGCGCGGGTTCTATGAAGAGCAAAAGCAATTAATGGAATCAACACATGTATATATAATCAATATTTTTAATAAGTTGACATTCAGCTTAGAATGGTGTCTTTCGTCAATTCAGCCCAGACATGTGTAAAAAAGCTCGAAATTCTGTGTGGAGGGGTGGTCGGCCACTTTTAGAATGGAAGTAAATGACCTTCAATTTTTGGCCAAAAATGGTAAAAAGCACTTAAAATGGACAAAAAACGCTAATTTTCTTCAAAAATCAGAAGAGGGTTAACAATTTTCTGACTTCGGGGCGGATGGGGGGAAGACCAACTTTGAATATGGAATTCCCCATCTCCCGTTACATTTATGACCCAACCATCACCCCCGATTTTAAGGCAAACACTCGTTTAAAACTCCTTCAGAGTATTTTATCGTCGTCTTTTTTTATCAAACATCAGATGTCTGTTAACCACTTCACGCCACCATATATAGATGCATAGCATAGCCGGTGTGGGGAGGAAGTCTTTTAATCTTATAGCATTAAAAATTGGCATCATTTTTAAATAAGACACCAATAGCCCACACATGCACCTAGGGGATGGCGGTGAGGGGGAATAATACCCTGAAACGCCAAGCAGAAAGGTACTGTCCGGCGATTTTTAGCTGACGAAACATTTTCTGCATCATTTTTGAGGGCAAGAGCAGTAATAAGTCAAACTTTTTCAAGCGCCAGATTCATAATTTTATGTACTTTTTACTCAGAGCGCCCAGAATTGTGTCAGAATGGTCTAAAACATCAAAATTTCTGGCAAAATTAATCAATTTCTATAATTTTTAGTCTTAAAAAGATTTAATGCAGTCAAAATGGATTGAAAATGCGGTATTACCATAAAAAATGTTTTACTCGTCTAGGATATTTTAGCCATTTTCGTCAATTAAATAGCAAAAACACTAAATGTACTGATTTGGATATCTGAGATTTTACCTCCCCCTGCCGACTCTGACATGTCCATCTAAGCAAAATCCTCGACACTTTCTATCCGATTTCAAGCACGTTTGTAAAAAAGCCCTGTCCATTTGGCCTTAATTTTGCAAGCAGATTTTTCACTCTTGCTCTTCTTGAGGGACATCTCCCGAACTCCCAATGTGCATTGCGCTTGCCCTACGATCGAAGATGGCCGGCCGCGCACATTCACATAGGGGTTGCGAGGGGTATTACCCCGACCTCACGGTTCAAGACTTGAATCACTGTCAGACGATTTTGAGCTATCAAACATTTTCTGCATGATTTTGATGGGGCGAAAGTAACAAAGATCTTGAAATTTTTTCGGCGCCTCGCGTCGACTAGTTGATTTCTGTTTAGTTTACCCGTAAAGTGCCTCGAATGAAGTTTACAAAAGTGACGAAACTAGTCAGAATTGGAAAAAACGTACTAAAGAATGCAGTTTTCTAGGATGTCTTGACCAGTTTTCATATTTGACCTGCAAAAAATTAGAATTCTAAATTTAATGGTCCCAAATTCTGAGATTTCACCCCTGAACTTTCGACCTTTGGAAACTATGGCCGGCCGGCTATAATCACCCAAAATTTCGAGCCTTTCAAATATGTTTATGTCCCTTATCTGAAAAATTGTATGTGAGATAAGAACCATAACGCGGTGTTTTTTAGCCATATTTAATGTATCGGTTTTCAACTATTTTACATTACGGCATGTGAAACTGCAAATTAACAAGAACCAGCAGCTATATACTGAACATACCTAAATTGGATAAAATTTCTACTGACTTAGCAACGGAGAGACACTCGTCGTATAAACCAACGAACTCGATGTAAACTATCAGAAAATTTTTGCACTTCAAAATTAGCAGACCACCCACGCTTGCCATGCCCTTCGGTTCCGAAGTTACGAAATCGATGCTTTTGTGCGGGATCAGCTTAAAATATAGGAGACTAACAGACATAAAAACCCAACATTAAACGATACAAGTAATAGTCATTGGCTGCTGAAGGTTTGACTAGAGAATGCTTTCTGATGATGAAAAATGCACTATTTGAATGTATTATATTAAGGTACATACATAAGTAGCAGGTAGGAGACACACATTCCCATAGGGGGGTGAGGGGGTATTACCCCCACCTCAGGGTCCGAGACTTGAATCACTGTCGGACGATTTTGAACTATCAAACATTTTCTGCATGATTTTTGGGTGCAAAAGCAGCGAAGATGTTAAAAATTTTTCGGCGCTTCGCGCCGACTAATACATTTCTCTTTTGTTCACCCATAAAACACCTCGTATGAACATAAAATGATCTGAAAAGTCAAAATTTTCGATAAATTCTCATATTTTTTGCTTACAAGAGTGACGAAACTAGTCAGAATGGGACAAAAAGTAGTTAAAAATGCAGTTTTTCACATTAAAACATGCTATTTCGAATGTTTTAGCCATTTTTCATATTTGACCTGCAAAAAAGGCTAGACTCTAAATTTAGTGGTCCTAAATTTTAGGATTTCACCCCCCCTGAACTTTCGATCTTGGGAAACTATGGTAGGAGAGGTACTAGGTTAATAGTCCATCCCAGTCCTTTCATAGGACGAGCAGACACATAACCTGGACGGGCTGAAAGGTCAACTTGGATGGAATGATTTTGAAAAAGAGAAAACTGAAAATTATACAAAATTGTCTTTTTAACCCATTTTCAGCCCAACTAGGGGACCAAACAACCTTTCAGAGCTCATAGTTAGACGGAGTCAGATTTGTATTCAAGGACAAAATTTCGTTATTCTTTGATCAACAGGAAAAGCCATATTATAGTACCCTAAAATTTAGACGAACAAAATGTACTCGTACATGGGCTTTTGGGGATCGTCTTTGTGACTGTATATATATATATATATATATATATATATATATATATATATATATATATATATATATATATATATATATATATATATATATATATATATATATATATATATATATATATATATATATATATATATATATATATATATATATATATATATAAAGAGACGCTGTTTAAAAAACAATGACCATAATTCACCATATGACCATTCCTGGATTTGATCCCCTCTGGCTATCACTATCTTGCCCATGTATGGCAGATTGGGCGGGGCGAGAAGGGTGTTACTCCCAGCCACACCTGAGCAATAGCCTATCCCAGCCCATCCACGAAACGGGCTAAACTGGACGGGTTGAAGGCATAGGTGCACAAGGTCAGGGTCGGCAGGGGGTGAAATCCCAAAAAATCCAAAACAGTTAATATAACGTTGACGTTTTTTCTTGCACTTTTAACGATCAAAATGGTCAAAATAGTCTATAAAACGTTTCTTCGTGGTAATATCGCATTTTAAAAGCATTTTTATTTCATTTTGATTGCATTATAACACTTTTATCACTGGAAAATGCAAAAAGTTATCTAATTTTGATCCCTTTTTAAGTAAAAAGTACTTAAAAGTACTAATCCGGCGAGAAGCGCTGGAAAAATTTTGACGTTTTACTGCTTTTGACCTAAAAAATGATGCAAAAAACGTTCCATCAACTCAAAATTGCCGGACAGTACTTGTCCGGCTGACCCTTCAGGGGGTAATACCTCTCTCACCCCTATGTACATGTATGGTTGAAGATTCCATTTTGATGAGCTGCCTTTGAAAAACATGTGAGAAAAACAGAGTGAAATCAAAGGAAATTGTCTTTTTAACCCATTTTTAGCCTAACTAGGAACCAACCAACCTTTGAGAACCCATGGTTGGACAGGCTAGGCTACCAAGTAAAGAGTTCAGTTCAGATGGTAGACACTACAAGTAATACTTTATTCGAATAAACGCAATGCTAAAATGTCAAACAGAAAGAAGAAAAAACTAATGAAAATGAGAATATTAAGGAATGACTAAAAATGCGAATAGACGGACACATAGGCAATGATCAATTGCGCTCACGAGCGATTTAAGTTCAGAATACATATAAGTATTGTTTTATCTATTTTCATGCGATTTCGAAATCATATTCCTACCTCACAAAATAAATTTATGAAATAGATATAATAAAGTAAATAGGTATTGCCTACATAAAATAATAAGATAATATGCAATATGCATGAATTAATATACCTCATAATCATAAATGGGCAGCGACTGATTTCTGGGGGTCTGGATGGTGTAAAACTGACAAGTCTCAGAAATACAAGCCAAAATTTCAATTCTGGGGGTATGTCGATTTTTGGGGGTCTACCGGATTCTGAGGTATGAAAGTATTAAGTATAAAAGTATTAAAAAATATAAAAGTATTAAAAGTATTAACTCTTTACTCCCCACGCCCATGCGTGGCGTGCTCATAATATACTCACCTTGACTGAAATATTTTATTGCAAATACGTGTTGAAATCACGAAACATTTATTCAATAAAACAAAAGACGTACAAGCAAAAGGAGACAAGTGAGTCACAATAATGACGATTAAATATTAAATTAAATATTAAAAAGAATATTAGGAAAATAAATATTGAATATTTCTTGAATTAAAATTAAATTAAATACATAATATGCATGTGTTCTCTTTCATTTTCACACTTAAGCATTACGTTTATCTGAAAAAATTATTATTTCGGTTCCGCGCAAATGGGTACTAGTAATAAATTTTTTTCTTACTTTCAAGACCATTCGCTGTAGTAAAAATGCTGGATTTCATCCCTCCTGACCGAAGATTCTCGATTTTAAACCCCCTCGCCACCCTGACCATGTGAATTGTAATTAGATACCTAGATCGTCAAGCTAATTACCTCAATTATTAATAGGACACCTACAGCGCTCGCCGCAAAACTTGAACAGTAAAGAACCGATTGAATTTATTTAGGAATGCTTCTTCACTATGTACCTAATCGGCAGAGACCTAAAGAGTATCCTGACATGCTTTATTTTAAGAAAACACCATTCAAACAGCGCGAAGCGGCGGTTAGTTTTATGAAAACGAGGCCTAACCGCTTAGGCCGGACCGTTTACGACTCAGCACGAGTAGAGCACGTTAATATTGATTATACTCGTGCGATTCATATGCATATGATATTGTGTACGTACATAATGCGCACACGCGCGCCATTATCACGCATCTATTTAAGAACGCGCACTCCGATCTGAGTGTTTAGGTCGCGTTTTCCGAAAATAAAGGATGTCAGGACAGAATACTCTTTAGGTGTCCAACGACTGGGTCGTGAAAAAGCGTTTCTAAGTAAACTCAATCGGTTCTTAATTGTTCAAATTTCGTGGTGAGAACTGTACCTTCCCTTCTTTCCCGACACCTTACCTGAGCAACTAATTTTTGAAAGTAATAAATATTAGCCTGTAGGTATTTACATTTATAATCTAGTGGTACCCAACTACCTACTACTAAAAGTGTAACGCACCCAGGCAACACTCTCAGATTCATCGTCATTTGGCTGAATAATAAGATGGTGACCCGTGATCACGATTGATCCACGAAAAAAGTCGTTTTCAAACCCTCTGCGTATGAGAACACCATCGATTCTTGGTCTGGTTATGACTTCGGCAAACTCCATTTCAGTTCAGCAGCCTTGCCTGCTGAGCTTTCTTGTGACCCCGTTTATTACCGATGGGGGATGCTATGCTTGCAATGCTAAAACGCTGACAACAATAAAAATGTACGATCGTTTAGGACAGAATCCGGTACAATCCTTGTCTTCCCTTTTCGCACTCAATAAGCTTAAACAAGAAGTAAGGATCAAGCATCTTGAAAGATCAATCTTGGAAGAAACATTAGCCAAAAAAACGTAAAACATCATAGGCGTAGCCCCATACGTGCACATAGGGGGTGAGGGGGCTATTAACCCCTGGAGGGTCAGCCGGACAGATACTTTCCAGCGATTTTGAGCTGATGGAACGTTTTTTGCATCATTTTTGAGGTCAAAAGCAGTAAAAACGTCAGCATTTCTCCGGCGCTTCACGCCAGCTTTTCACTCAAAAAGCGTTCGAAATTGATACATTTTTGCATGTTAAAGTGTTAAAAGTAATATGATGCGGTCAAAATGGACTAAAAATGCTTTTAAAATGTGATGTTACCACGAAAAAACGTTTCAAAGGCTGTTTTGACCATTTTAATCGTTAAAACAGCAAAAAACGTGGACGTTAAATTTACTATTTTGGATTTTTGGGATTTCATCCCCCCTGCCGACCGTGACCTTGTGCACTGATGCGTAGCCAGAATTTTCTTAGAGGGAAGTCTAGAAACTTTTTTATTTTTAAGTCGATAAAAACGTATAAAAATGCGGATTAAATGTATTTATTTTTTTATCTAATATTTATTTTTTAGGCTTAGGCTTAGTTATGTGCCTTCACATTGGTGCCAGGGGATGATATAAGCCTGCGACAAATGCGACGAAAATTGCGGAGCGAGCAAAGCGAGCGGAGCAATTTTCGCCCCATCTTTTCTTAGGCTTAGATCATCCCCTGGCACCAATGTGAAGACGCACGGAGTCCAAAGACAATTTCCATTAAGGTGAGAATAGCGATTTTATGCGAATTCAAGTAGGATTGTTTAATATAAAAGTTGAAAAACAGACGGAAATGAAAGTTATAAAATAATATTTTCTGAAGTTTTTTTTCAATCAAAGGCTTTTCCATCTGTTTTTTTAACTTTTATGTTAAAGATACCTACTTGAAATCGCATAAAAACGCTGTTTTTTCGAAATCTGGAACATGGAAGTATTCTATAATTCGCCCGAAATTCCTGCTGGGGCTCTGCCTCAGACCCCACTGGGAGCGCTTGAGCTCGCCACCCCAGACCCCCCCAGCCGTAGGGAAGGCTACAGCCATGGTAACAGGGGTATCCTTAACACGATACGTTTTTTAGTTAAAAAATCTTGCCCCCGAAAAAAATTTCTGCCTACAGGCCTGTATATAAAAATTTTTGTAGTTTCACCTCTCTAAAACGCATTTTTGCTTGACAAAAACTAACCAAATCCGTGCAGAAGATAAGGATTTTCAAACGTAGTGAAGTTCTAGACCAGATTGCCGACAAAAATGCTGCGATTGGTGCGGCGCGGCTCAAAGATTAATAACAACTAAGAATTAAATCAATTCGGCGCGAAGCGCCAAAAATTTTTTTGAAGTTTTACCGCTCTAAAACGCATTTCATTACAAAAATTTTCCACAAATGCCAACCAAGCCCAAAAAATTTTTTCATTTTTTAAAATTTTGGTTGACAAATAGATCAAAAAGTGGAAAAAAGGTGGCTCCGGCCAACGTTTTTTCCCAGCGATTTTCTACAAGATGGTATATTGCAATCGTATGTAGCTTTCCAGTCATATGGCTACACGGGTAGGGTAAATCATTATGAGACACCCTGTATGTAATCAAAAATTTTCTCGTGCAATTGAAAAATAATACGCGTGTTTTGATGTCGATTTACTTAAATTATTTGCCCAATTTTTCGTTTGATGACAAATAAACTTTTGATTTGATTTGATTTGATTATAGACCGGACCCAAATTTTTTTCCCACTTTTCCCGATTTTTTTCCACCTTTTTTTGGAGGTCTAAAAACATTAGAAATAGAACGCCTGGGTTGAAAAATCAGTGTTTTTTGAGTAGAAAATCCTATGTGCACATGCAGAGCCCGTATCCAGGATTTTTATTTCGGGGGGGGCCGAAAATTTTGAGACCGGATATCTCGAGAACCATTAGGAGATAGGCGAAAATAAAGACAGTTTTGAGCGTATCTCGGCGAGCTCTATACAACGGTGAAGAAAATTTCAACAAAGAATTAAAAATTTTCACTTTATTTCATTTTGATATACAGCAAATTTATCATTTAAGACTGATTTCTCATCACCTAATCGGCGAATTATTTCTTATCTCTTGCCTTAGTACTTAATTATTGTGCTTTACAGAGAAAAACAATACGGATAATCAATAATTCGGCGCGAAGCGCTGAAAAAAATTGACATGCTCTGCATATCAACCTCAAATTTGAGCGGTTTTGAGCGGACTAGAAGACAAAAAAACATGTATAAACAATAGATGCGGCGCCAAGCGCCGGAAAAATTTCATGTTTCCCATGTCATAACTCAAATTTGAGCTGTTTTGAGTGAGCTAGAAGGCAAAAACTATAACTAAACAATGAATCCGGCGCACAGCGCTAGAAAAAAAATTGACATGCTCTCTATATCTAACTCTAATTTGAGCGATTTTTAGCGGTTCAGAAGACAAAACTATACGTAAACAATAAATCCGGCGCGAATCGCCGGAAAATTTTGAGTTTACTAGCTCAAAAGTACGCTAAAAACCTGTTTAGAGCGCTGTTTCAGACGCACTTCGCCAATTTTTCATTTTTCCCTTCGAGGACCCTTGAGAGAAACAAAAATTTTTCCCCATTTCGAGAGGCAGGCCCCTCGCCCTGGAATACAGGCCTGTTCCCATGTCATAACTCAAATTTGAGCTGTTTTGAGTAAGCTAGAAAGGCAAAAATTACAGCTAAACAATGAATCCGGCGCAAAGCGTTAGAAAAAAATTGACATTACTTTCTATGTCTAACTCAAATTTGAGCGATTTTCAGCGGTTTAGAAGACAAAACCTTACATAAACAATAAATCCGGCGCGAAGCGCGGAAAATTTTGTTTTTCTAGCTCAAAAGTATGCTAGAGCTGTGCCGGGGCCAGGCCCCGGCCCCGGCCCCGGCGCCGGGGCCTGAGCCCCGGCCCCGGGCCGGGGCCAGCCTAACCCCGGCCGGGGCCGGGCGCGCGCCGGCGGCCTGAGCCCCGGCCCGGGCCGGGGCCAGAGCTGGACCCAGCACCGGGGCCGGGGCAATGTTAGAGTTGATTATAATGTAGAAAATTGATAATGTTCCGGGTAGATTCACCTTCAAACTCAATTTCAAGCAAACCACGAGATCTTGCTAATTCAAATCTTTATTTCACTATGTCAGATTGGTGCGAATTTCTAGTTAATAATCAAAAGTGACATATTTTAAATTGCAATTCATATAGACGAGCATTTCCAGCTTGCTTGGTAGCAGACAGCTAAGTCTATCAGAACAAATAGAATAATAAGCCTAAAAAAAGTGCAAAGTAAAGCACATTGAAAAACGCATCAAGTCAGAGGAGTTAAATCCATACATGGGCAGCTCAAAAATTCTAGAAGTCCACAATTTTTGAAAGTTAAAAAGTGCCTGATAATATATGGTAGAGCGAAAAAACACCGTTTTCTCGCGTTTCTCAATGAAGCTATCCATAGCATCAAAAAACCGCAGAAAAACAGAAAAAATTCTGAAAATCAATTTCTGGGGGTCTAGCAGATTTAGGGGAGGAGAATGTGAATTCTGGAGGTCTAGATCCCCCGATGCCCATGTTCTGTTATATCTTGTAATCCCAGCAAATATTAACGCTTGACTTGCATATCTACAAGCAAGAATATATAGCATAGGTACATGTAAGGGGTAGGGCAGGTTCGTACTATGAGGCATGATAAAGCACGCTATTATTGGCCCCGGCCAGTGCCCTAGCCCCGGCCCCGGCAAAAAGGCGGCCCCGGCACAGCTCTACTAAAAACCTGTTTTGGCGGTGTTTCAGACCAACTTCGCCAATTTTTCATTTTCCCTTTGGGGGACCCTTGGGAAAAACAAAAATTCTTCCCATTTCGGGGGGGGGCACGCCCCCTGGATACGGGCCTGTGCACATGCAATAGCGGTGTTTGATGCACTTTTTGGGCTAAACTTAAGAATATGGTACTTTTAGAAAAGGAGCAAAACGAATATGGAATGCCAAAATTTTTTTTCCAAGATGATAGAACATGATAAATTGAAGCGCGGAAAAAAAATTTACTGGAAATCTGAGCCATACTTGCAAAATTGCAGGCAACTCTCTGTGAGTGTTGGGTGGGACGATAAAACGGCTCGATCCAAGGACTTACACATTTGTCAGAAATAAATAAAATGGGCTGAAATTACGTGAGGAAGCATAGCAATGAAGGAGAAGAAATAAAAAAAAACGCGAAAAGCTGTTTGAAATTTTGAAAAATTAAAACAATTTTCATATTTTTTGCATGTTTTTTTCTGTTTTACTTGACAAGATATACAAAAATCTAAGTTTTTTGCTTCTATTATATTTAGGCTCAGGCTTAGTATACCTAAAAGAGTGTTTTAAGCTGCTTAAGTCGAGGTCGCTCCCGCTCAGGTCGATGTATAGATGCTTAGATCGATGTATAGATGCTTAGGTCGGTGTATAGATGCTTAGGTCGATGTCTAGATGCTTAGGTCGATGTATAAATGCTTGGGTCGATGTATACATGCTTAGGTCGACGTAAATTGGGTATCTGCATGTGATTCTGCATTCAGCTGTTTGAATCTTTAAATACTTAGGTCGAGAAGATGCTTGCTTAGGTCGATAAGAGGCTAATTAACGAAATCCATAGCTTTTGGAATATTGATCATAGACGAATGAAATTTTTTTCCGCGCTTCCTTTCAACATGTCCTAAGTACCGAGCGAAAAAATTCGCTTTTCTGAAGTTCATTTCCTAGTGTGCTGAAAGTACCATATTATTAGATTACTCCACTTTTTGTACAAAAATTTCGCGCTCAACAAGAAATATCACGCTCAGGATACGTTACTTCTGTTGAAACTTGAATTTCCTTCCTTCAATAAAGCATTTTAGCCTATTCTGAAGTCGCTTTTGACAATTACAACTATAATTTATAAAATAGCGCGAAGCGCTAAGAAAATTTTGAAATTTTAGCTCTCTAAAAAGCATTTTTGCATTACAAAAACTAACCAAATCCGTGCAGAAGGTAAGGATTTTCAATCGATGTGAAGTCCCAGGACCAGATTGTGGATAAAAATGCTGCGATTGGCGCAGCTTAAAGATTATAACAAGTTAGAATTAAATCGGCCGAAAAATTTTTGAAGTTTTACCTCTCTAAAACGCATTTTTAACATTACAAAAATTTTCCACAAATGCCAATCAAGGCCAAAAATTTTTCCATTTTCTAAAATTTTGGTTGACAAACAGACCAAAAAGTGGAAAAAAGAAGAGGAAAATTTATTCGGTAAAAGTATTAAGGAAAACACATAAAAAGTAGGTAAAAACGCATTGTCAATGTGAACATAATACACAATCTGCATAAAACAAAGTATGTGCATAAAGCAATAGATAATGTAATGGTACCAGGAGCGTAAGGCACAATGCTCTTACGTGCGCCCCTTAAGATAAACACTAAAATCAATTTCCGAAATCATATTCCTAAAAGCTATTGGGTTATTACGGTCAACTGTATTCTGCGGGAGAATGTTCCAAATTTTAGCCACCCTGTTCGCAAAGTCATGTTTTCTACAATCTAAACGTGATTGTTTGATGAACAGTTTCATGTTATTTACGTATCTAGTACCTCTATCAGGTGCAAGCTCAAAAAATTCATTAAATGTCAATATTTTGTGTTTTTTAAAGCAAAGACAAGATCAGTGTAGATACGACGGGTTTCGAGTCGTTCTAAGTTTAGGATATTCAATCTTTCATCATACGATAAAGTCTTATTCCAAAATAATTTTTTGTAAATTTTCTTTGTACTTTTTCAAGTCGTGTAATATCTCCAATTTGGTATGGATTCCAGACAACGGATCCGTATTCAAGGATAGATCTAACGTATGTTTTAAAAGCTCTGATCATCAAATCGGTATTTTTGAGACGAATGTTTTGTGTATTAAGGATGCGACTCTAAAAAACGGTGGGACGCACGTCAAAACTGTATATCCACAGTAAACGGAAGAAAACTTGTAAAAGGATACAGGTAAAAACATGATGAGAATTACAAGTCATTCATTTTAACCAACAGACAAACGGCAAAACTGCAGACATAGTAATAAACACACAGGCCTCTTGCGCTCTGAGACCTTTCCTAGGGGATGCTGATTCTGAGGATGACCTTGTTACCCTAAAATTGCTCGTTGACAGCTCGCAATTGAAATCCAATAACATCGCATACTGCTCTCGTGACGGACCATCCAACCCTAACAATCAATGTATTTTGAAAGTTTGCATGTCCAACAGCCAATCACATAGGTGTTTCATTCGCTTCGTGAACAGTTCGCTGAAAATTAGAAATTCCAGTCCTTACCCTCATCTACAGTCTGTTTCACATACATAACTGTAAGTGTAGGCGGTGACCTACACCCACTTGCTTACTTAGCCCGGCTTAAGCTCACGCGCTCGCACAGAAGGCGACTCGGGAGTAAGGCCCAGCCTATCAAGATAGCCCGGCCCTCTACTGCGCGCACCTAGTGAAACTTACTTACTTAACCCCTATTTGAGATTAAGTACCTAAATAATGTAAGTTCCCCGGAAACCTAATTGAGGGCTCAAAAAGATTATTATTTAACTTGTTTTGGGACCGAATTCCGGTGCTTGAAAATATTGAAGGTTCCTAAGTATAGTGTAGCACAAGAACAGAATTCAACAGCACGGAAATTCAACCGAGCCCAACATCGTTAATTAAATAATTAATTTTTACAATATTTTTGGACAGAAAATTATGAAGCAATAAAAACGCGACAGCATGAAGATGCATGCTGCTCGACTGTCGTGTTACGCTAATCGGTTAAAAACAACACTGTAATTACGAGGGCACGTAGCCCGCCAACGGCATACAACAAATGCCGTGAAGGCACACAAATAAAATAACAAATGCGTAGGGGCGAAAAGAGCCTGCCCACTACGCGACGAAATACGATGAGATTTCCCTGCAGCCACACAGGGGAAAAACACAGGGAGACTACGTGCGGAAAAATACGTCGCACGGAAAAGAAAACAGGCACAGCATAGAAGCTGGCAAAAAACCGGGAAGCTCAATGTAAAATGAAAAAATCTTAAAGTGCCCGAATGATGGTAATATCGTCAAAACTGCGCTCGCACGCAGTTTTAAACGATACAAAAAAGAGGCGTATCAAACGCGGACAAAGAAACGCGGAATGGATCTACGAGAATAACAATAGGCCTATGGGCAAAGCTTACGGTAAAGAATGTACAAACGAAATAGGCACGAATATGAGACACACACATATGGAGTTTTAACACACGTATGATATGATAGCACACATACCAATTCGTACTCAAGTCGCATTAAGCCCGAGTGCCCATTTTCCTATCCCGGATTTTTATTGAAAATATGTGTGGGAAAGGAAATGAAGATATGATAATTTTAAGAGGGAAGGTGGTCCCGGGCGACACACTAAAGCGTTACGCTGAGTGGTTGCGTACGTGCAAATGGAAATTAAGCACGAAATTGAGCATCTGGGGCAAACAGTCATCGGAATGTATGTACAACATAGCACAAAACGAATGGAATTTCGCGTTGAACCAACGCAGCGAAAACGGGGTGTAGAGCCATCTCTACACTCCCCCGGATATCGAGAAAAATTTGCACGCAGTGCAAATTTTTAGGCGCAAAAACGTTTGTGCGCAAACTTTTTGCGCAAAGACGGCCACGGCGTGGAGTCGGGCGATTATCGATTCGTGTCAGCAGATCGAAGCGGGATGCTGACACATTTTTATGCACAAAATGTATGCATGAAAATGTACGAGATGACGTATGGCTACGTCAAACAATTGAGCAGCGGGAGACAAAAATACGGTGCGTCGATGACGCATAGACAACGTGGTTTTGTGCAACGTACGGAATTGACTGTTTGCCCGGGACCCGGAGAATTTTGATTGAAAAAATAATTTATGATAGGAGGGCAGGTCACTCGGCTTAATTAGTATTGAGTACAAAAGGCTCAAATTATGGACAAATTGAGAACACATATGGACAAGGACAATAAAATGAATCAAAGACAGACAAATACAATGAAATAACAAATATGTTTTTGGGAAAAATCAGAAAAGTATACAGCAAAATAAAAATATACATGGAAAATAATGAATAACGGAGATATGTAAAAAGATAGTTAGAAAAAAATGTCCTAAGGTGGAGAGAAAAAATTGGGAAAAGTGGCTGCAGGAAAATTAACTAGTAAACAAAAAATTACGGAAAAAACGATAAAACGAATTAAACAAAAAATATGCGAACTGCTGGCGGTTGGTACGTTGTCCTGGCACAGCGAAATCAAACGATGAGCAAATAATCAAGTGCGGCAATCCGGTTGATCGCGAGGCAAATACGACTGAGCGGTACGACGACCGTCAGTCGTGCGCAAATAATTTGGCGTAATGCGCGACGTAGAATGGGCGCGGTTGTTTCCTCGCGACGGAATAGGCGTAAAATGCGGCGCGGCGATTTGCTGCTGGACAGGATAACGATCCTGCGATTGCGTAACCAAAACGCGTGGCACAGATACAGTCATCAGAGCTGGGCGATGCGGCGCAGCGGAATCGCGACGGCGATGATTGTCTAAACGCGACG
This sequence comes from Mermis nigrescens, assembly GCA_036768485.1. NCBI lineage: Eukaryota > Metazoa > Nematoda > Enoplea > Mermithida > Mermithidae > Mermis > Mermis nigrescens. Next base: position 434,157 of record JAVLUZ010000399.1, on the reverse strand, counting down.
GACGTGGAATACGACGGCCCGAAGCAGACGGTTGGGCCGCCGGTTGAGCAGAAGTTTGCGAAGCCGCTCGTTTGGCTCTAGTGGCGCGGCGTAACTGACGACTACGTTCGACACGATTATAATGACGTTGACGCGACGTAAGACGTTCAGTAGGTTGCGACAAAACGTTTGGCTGACGAACCGTAGAAGTAATAGCAAAATCGGTAGTACGGCGAATATGGTACGATTGTGGCGTTTCCTCAATAGCCTGCGTAGACCTACGGTCGCGTCGCTCTTGCTCCATGCGACAACGACGTAAAGCAATTTGACCTTCAATAGATAAATTGATGGTAGATTGACGCATTTTTGTGGGCGGCTCGTCCGTACGAAGTCGCAGACGCGTCGCGGTTGCTTAGGCGGTTGCGAACTTCTTCTAATTGGCCGGGAAGAGTTATATCCAAGTAACCTTGGATTTGTTGGCGTGCAGCATAGCGTGGAAAAACAAGTGGACACGTGATTGGCGGATCCGTGCGCGATCGAATTAACTGGATTTGCTTATGCGCTGTGAATAAGTCAGTAGTTGTCTCAATAATTTCAGGAAACTCGATGAAAACTTCTTTTGGAAACGGATTGAAAGCTCTTTCCACGAAAATTGATCTAAGCATTTGTCGAATCTGTTCAACCATGCGCCAAGCAATTCGAGGTTCTCGATACCAAAATTGGAATCTTAAAAACCGATTGTCGAGAAATTGAAGAAGTAGTGGCGCGGACATGAAAGTCGTAGATTGAAAAGACGGAATGAAACGGAAAGTTGACTTGTATTCTTCGAAAAATTCGTTCATTGAACTGAAAATATCAGCCATTTGGCGAATTGTTAAAGCCAAAGGAGCATGAATGTCGGGCGCAGGCGTAAGACGATGCGGAAAAAATTCCGATGGAATTGTGTAGTTGGCTCGACGCTCGACTTGAGGCGGTTCTAGCAACCTTGGATGATTAGCTACGAACTCTAAACCAACTTCATAGACCATTGAACCGGTCGTGACGTAAAATCGAGTTAGACGAAAAGTCGAATCGTTGTAGAAAAGACGCGGATGTTGCGTGAATTTGCTGAGAAATGGAATTGGCAAGGCCGGTCGAATTTCGATTGACATATTTTGCGCAGATTGCTGACCGCTTAGCACAACTCGAGGCAATGATTGTTGCTCGTCGGCCTGATATACATTGTTGAAACTAGTCGAAATACGTTCAATATGTTCGTTTTCGTTCGCAATTAGAGTTTCGATCAGCGGATTAGCAAATTCTTGTCCCAAAAGGTTGACAAGATGAGCTCGAAAATCTTCTGTGTACATCCGATAGGCATGTTCAGCTGCCTGGCTCACAAAGAAATCTCGTTTTTGGGCATATTCTTGCGCTTGTTGCTGGTTAAGCGACAGTGGCGCACGTTCCTTTGGTTCTTCGTGATATTTGTCCACAACCTCTAAATCTTTGAAAAATCTTTCGTGGACAGCCTGAGCAAATTCATCTTCCAATTTTCGAATATGATCGCTTTTTTCTTTCGTTTTGCCTTCCGGTACAATCAGATATTTGTAACTGCAAGTCGGCTGATCTTGCATCATCATTTCTTCTTCAGCTGTGATTGCTGGCTGAGATGTTTGCGGAGGCTCCGCTACATCTGCAATTGGACTTCCGGAAGCTTCGTCGACAACTTCAAAGACTTCTTCATCATAGTCGAGGGCTTCTTCCTCATTTTTGTAGACTTTATCAGGATATTTCGGCTCTGTATCTGGCCGTGAGACAGAAGTTGGCGCACTTGTGCGCTGATCATCGTCGGTAGACGGAGGTGCAGAGACAAAAGGAGTTTGAGACGAAGATGCAGTCGATTCTTGTGACGCTTCTGGTGCTAACGTGAAAGCTGGTTGCACCATTTTGATGTCTGATTCGTTATCATCATCGTCATATTCCTCTGCGCTCTCATCGAAGCTAGAGTTAGAATGTCTACGAATCTTGTTTTCCCTTTTTGAATTCTTCAGCCTTTTCTTTCTTTTTCTGTTCCGCAATATCTCTGCGTTTGATTCTCTCGGCGAGCTCTGCTTTAGATTTAGCAGGCATTGAGCCGGCTTGAGCCAAAGGCATATCAAATTTTCGATCCTTTTCGACTTTCTGATTTCCGGACATTTCATCTCCGGCGAATCGCTCTCTATTGGTCGGAGCCGTTAGAGCGATATATGAGCGATCAACTGCATGACGCACTATCAAAAGATACAGATCCAGAGCACCGAGTGGATCGGTGATTAGATATCAAACCATATGATCTGGCAACGGAGCTCGATTCCAAGCTTGACCTACTGCCGTTCTGGCTGACTGACAAATTTGTAGGTTGAACATATACTGTAAAAGCGTTTGAAGACGATGATTTCCTGGAGTGGTTGCCACAGTTCTGGTGAAATTATTGGCGAGCGGAAGAGTATCAATAATGTGAGCCTCAAACACGTTGCGTTCGAATAACTCGCGATGCCTCTGACGCTGACGGCGACTTTGCTGATAGTGTTCCCAAGCAAAAAGACGTGTCGCATACACATGAAAATATGCAATGCGATTGTTATCTGATCCGTGGCAAGCTAAGGCGACATCGGAGAGTCGAATGGTGAGCAACTCATGTAAGCCAAAGGCGGAAGTGGGAACTGTGCGATGTCCCATACAAAAACTTGACCGCGAACTGTCACGATTTGAATGAAACGGACAAATGGACCGTTTGAATCGTGATGTGTGGCCCTTATGGCCCGATACTGATCATCCCATTGGGAATATGACAAGAAATATGAGACACACACATATGGAGTTTTAACACTCGTATGATATGATAGCACACATACCAATTCGTACTGAAGTCACATTAAGCCCGAGTGCCCATTTTCCTATCCCAGATTTTTATTGAAAAAAATGTATAGGAAAGGAAATGAAGATATGATAATTTTAAGAGGGAAGGTGGGTCCCGGGCGACACACTAAAGCGTTACGCTGTGTGGTCGCATACGTGCAAATGGAAATTAAGCACGAAATTGAGCATCTGGGGCAAACAGTCATCGGAATGTATGTACAACATAGCACAAAACAAATGGAATTTCGCGTTGAACCAATGCAGCGAAAACGGGGTGTAGAGCACACATGGGCGTGGGGGGGGATCTGGGGGGGGGTCTGGACCCCCCCCAGAAACCAAAAGACCCCCCCCAGAAATCAAAAGACCCCCCAGAAATCAATTTTTGAAATTTTTTTTCGTTTTTTTCGCAATTTTTTGATGCCAATGGATAGTGCTTGATGAGAAACGATCGAAAAATGGTGTTTTTATCGCCATACCACCATTTTTAAGGCCATTTTTCGACCTTCAAAAAAATCTTGCACCCCCCAGAATTTTCTTGCTGCCCACGTATGGTGTAGAGCACACCTGGGCGTGGGGGGGTTTGGGGGGTGGGGTATGCACCCCCCCAGAAACCAAAATACCCCCCCCCCAGAAATCAAAATACCCCCAGAATTCAATTTTTGAAAATTTTTTTCGTTTTTTCCGCAATTTTTGATGCCAATGGATAGTGCTTGATGAGAAACGTCGAAAAATGGTGTTTTTATCGCCATACCACCATTTTTAAGGCCATTTTTCGACCTTCAAAAAAATCTTGCACCCCCCCAGAATTTTCTTGCTGCCCACGTATGGTGTAGAGCCATTTCTACATAACTTCGTGCTTGGAATTCTAAGAATTTCCAACGACAGTAAGCCGAGAGTTACGATCACACATGGGCGTGGGGGGGGATCTGGGGGGGGGTCCGGACCCCCTCCCAGAAACCAAAAGACCCCCCAGAAATCAAAAGACCCCCCCCCAGAAATCAATTTTTGAAGATTTTTTTCGTTTTTTTCGCAATTTTTTGATGCCAATGGATAGTGCTTGATGAGAAACGTCGAAAAATGGTGTTTTTATCGCCATATCACCATTTTTAAGGCCATTTTTCGACCTTCAAAAAATCTTGCACCCCCCCAGAATTTTCTTGCTGCCCACGTATGGTTACGATAATTAAACATCAGGGCCCGGTTGCTCGACTCCACCTTAATAAAGGCTAACCATTAAAAATTAATTTTTAATGGTCGGCCGGTTGCTCGACTCCACCTTAACGCCAACAACCATTAAGATTCCCTTAACGAAACCATTAACGTTAAGGTAAAACCTTAACTAATGGTTTCGTTAAGGTTCGTAAAAATCGGGTTGCTCGACTTGACCATTAATTAATGGTCGAGCATTTGATAAGGTAAGTTTAACGGTACCATTAAAGAAACCATTAACAAAAAGCTTTAATGGCTGCATCAAGGGAAATCTAATGGTAGCGTTAAGGTAAGCTTAATGGTTGCGTTAAGGGAAGTTTAATGGTTGTGTTAAGTTCACACGTATTCCACGAGAATTTTAACGATTTGGTTAAAATACATAGATATAAAACGTTGAGAACCATAGTCATTGAAAATTCGAATTTTCTTTTATTTTACTCTTTTACCGCTTGTCTTTTGGTTTTGGTTCGAATTCGTCTGATAATGGAATGCAGTGACAGCAATACACTTAATGAGGAAAATAAATGAAAACGCTCGTTAGTCTGGGTAAAACATATATGGTTGCTTGCGATGATATGGAAATTAAAAAAAATAGAGAAATAAAAATAGGAAAATACAATTTTGATTTTAGCGCATTTTCGGCAACAGCTAAAATAAAATGAAGAAATCAACTGAAAAAACACGTTCTCGAATAAAATCAGGGTTGGCAAGGCTGGGTTTTTTGAATCTGCGTTTTTGGCTTTTTTGGGTGAAAAAAATTATTGGGTTTTGGGTTTTTTATCCACAGGTTACCAATTTTTCAAATAGACTGAAGTAAATACTGTAGGTGATTCAAATTGTATTTCCAATCTCTTTTTGTTTGCATTATGCTGTTCCTTTGACTAGTAAAGGCTAACCAACCTCAGTCTGGTCAACACAATGCCATGCTCGAAAATCTCAGCCCCTAGTTCACAATTGCCATCCCATGCTGCAAAACAGGACGCTTTTATTCAGCCACCTCAATAGCCCACACTTTTCTGAGTTCGACCAATTTTTCTATTTCCTAATATTTTTTGAGAGCCAGTGCATTTTTTGATTAAAATCTGGTAATGTCCGAGCATTGAAGAGGAAGATAAATACATATATGTAGTGGCAACCGCAGTGAATGATCGATTTTGTTATTGGATTTCAATATTAGCTGAATAAAGTTGTTGCTATTTGTTTGTCTCGTTTCTTGCAGCTGTTGGAGTATTCCTAGCTACTTTAAGTAGCTCTAGTTGTCATTTCCATTAAAAAAACCCAATAAAACCCCAATAAAGCACAAAAAACCCAAAAAACCAAAAAAACCGAAATTCAAAATTTTCAAATCTGGGTTTTTTCCATACCTGAATAAAATCTTTATTAAAATTTATTGTCATTAAAATGAATCAATGGATTTCATTTGACAGTGGATGACGAGCATGTATCATATTATTAAATAAAAGAATAATGAAAGAAGCTTTACTTTTTAAGTGTGAAATGCAATCATTGAGTTATCTCGTGAAAACGATAATTGCATACATGAAGTCTCTATAAGAAGCGCGTTTTAATTGTCATAAAATTATGTAATTGGAAAAATTTAATAGTTAAAAAAATTTCTATTTATGTAAAGATGAGGTTTGTATCAGCCATTTTTCTGCAATTCGCATTGTCAGTAGGCAGCGCTCAGTGTTGCCTTGTCTGCAACTAGAAAAAAAGGATAAACTAATATTATTGTTATAAAATCTTCAGTATTAATGATAACTTGCTAAATCTAAATCGGTCATAAAATTCATCGTCATTGAAATTAGTCAAAGGACTTCGAATTGGCGAGAACTTGTCATAATATTAAAAATCGGAACGATAGGAAGAAGCGTCATTTTTAATGTGAAAAACAATCAATGAGTCCGTTAATGTAGCTCTCGACCTACCTTAAAGAATGAACCTTAACGAAACCATTAAAGTCGTTAAGGTGGAGCCCAGCAACCCAATTTACCTTAAAGAAACCATTAAACGCTTAATGGGAGCGTTAAGGTTTCAGTCGAGCAACCGGTTTTAAGGTAGACATTAAAAAACTGAGCCTTAATTAATGGCTGCACTAAGGTGGAGTCCAGCAACCGAAATTCAAATCGACCATTAGACTTCCCTTAAAGTCGAGCTTAATGGTTGAGTCGAGCAACCCGATTTTTTAATGGTTTCGTTAAGGTGGAAATCGGACTTAACGCGACCATTAATTAATGGTTGCGTTAAGGTGACCATTAACGTTAAGGTAAACATTAGTTAATGGTCGAGTCGAGCAACCGGGCCCAGATCTAGTGTTGTAAAAGAAATCTTAGGTAGCGCGTTAGCGCGTACCTATAATATACTTGGGTACCCCCAACACCTGTGCACCCCCTACAGCTATAACGGGACACTTCTGGAAGGTGCGGTTTTTTTAAAAGAAAGATAATGAAAAAATTCGCTGCCCGTGTTTTTTGTTTTTCTTGAAACTCAAAATTGACTGTGTAAAGAAGGTGTAAAGTTTTTGTGTAACGTTATAACATAGGACAAATTTTGGGACCTTTTTACTGCGGCATGTGGACAACTGAGTATTGATGACTCGAAGGATTGAACAGGATAGGATAATAGAGGATGAATTCTACAGATGGCACTTTTTTTGTTTTTTGAAATTCGCATTAGTTATCGAACGGCAGTGTAAAGAGTGCGAAAATCTGGGGGTGAAAAAGCACTTTTTGGTCGAGTTTTCAACCTGCCTATGTCCGATACTAACTCCGGTTATGAGGTTTTTAAAATGTTTTCTGACAGAAATGTAGAGCGGATCAAGGGCTACATTCTGCATATAAGCAAAGTCTTCTATGCTCTATGGTGAGTTAGATCCTGGGGTTTAAAGTTTACACTCTAGTGGATGGTGTAAAAAAACGGATTTTAACTAAGATTTCTCTGCCAAATTTTTCCGCTTATGAGTCAGTGTAAATCGAAGACAGCATTAATAAAGTGCCTCTCAGGGGCTAAACATCGCAGCAAACCGCATTTAAAAAAACGCAATATTGAGTTATTTATGGGGGTGTAAAGTTCGAAATCGGAGGTAAAAAATGGGCGAAAAAAACACGTTTTTTTTCCGAATTTTGATTAATAAATCATACCAAATAATTTTTGCAAGAGAAATTCGGCACACAGGAATGTACTACGATTTAAAAGCTACAAATTGTACCAAACCGAATTTCTTTAAACTCAATGGGGAGTTCGGTACGGAATTTTAAAGTTTACAGTGTTCTAAATGATGGAAAATACGTTTTTGTTGCCTTTTTTGTTCGCCACTTTCTCCGTCCAGAAGTCGGGATAAGTCTGATAGAATAAAATAAATAAAGTGCTTTATATCGTGTGCATGTCAAAGCAAATTGTCTATACATTAATATTTAGCGAGTGTAAAGTCAAAAATTTGGAGTTTAAAATGCGTTTCTGTCTTGTTTTTTCTGCCTGCTTCGCCGGTTACGAGTCAGGGACACGTTTATCAAGTCTAGAAATGGACCAGGAACCAAATTTGATATGCCAGTCTGGCGCATATGTTTACACTCCACGGTGTTGTAAAGTAGTTTACACCAATTGTTAGTTTGCCCATAGAACATTATGTAGACTTAATTTTTTCATGAATATTAATCGTAATATCGGAACAATATCAAAATTACGAATCTGACTAAAATCTTCTTTACACTAGGTGTTTACATGAAGTTTACACTACATATGTATTTATCTTCGTTTTTGAGCATTCCAGAAACCTAATTTTTTCCTGGAGTCTAGAAGTTTTCAAAGGATCAAATGTGAGACGTCACGTAGGCGCGTTTGTTTACATCCAACAGTGATGTAAAGTAGTTTACACTCATTGTTTATATATCCTCAGACCATTGTAGAGACATAATTTTTTCATGAATATTGATCATAATATCCGAGTAATTTTTTACACTGCATGTTAGCCTTTGTTCTAGAGCATTGCAAAAACCGAAATTTTTTCCTGAGATATAAAAATTTACAGGGAATGAAATATATACGTCAGTTGGGCGCGCTTGCTTACACTCAGCAGTATTGCAAAGTGGTTTAAACCTAATGTTTATTGTATTTAAAACATTATGGAGACTCATTTTTCCATAAATGTTGAAAGAAATATCGGAGCAATATCAAAATTACGAATCCGACTAAAATATTCTTTACGCTATGTGTTTGTGTAAAGTTTACATTACGTGTTAACCTTAATTCGATAGACTTGCAGAGACTTTGTAACTGAAGTCAAGAAATTTTCAAGGATTCATATGTGAGACATCAATTAAGTGAGTTTGTTTACCCTCGAAAGTAATCCAAAGTGATTTAAAAATTAAGTTCAAGTGTCCTTAGATCATTGAAGAGATGTAATTTTTGTCTTAAATGGAGTTTGCATTAAAGTTAAATCCTTCTTAGCCGTGTTTTATAATATGTTTCACAAAATCTTGCACATGGAGAGCTATCGTTTAATTGATGTAAATTGCCTGTAAAAGTGGTTTAAAATGAACCAGCAATCACACTACTGTGCACAGAAGTCGACAAAGATATGCAGCTTTATTGTAATCATGTACATTAATAAGCCGTAAACTGTTAGTATTCTCTACACCTAGTAGTTGTGTAAAGTTTGCACTATTCATTTGTTGTTAATATGTAGTCTATACTACAAATTTATTTTACTACCAAATCAAAGCGTTAGTGTTCCTTACATTTGATATTTGCGTGAAGTTTTTGAATTTTTTGCCGAAAAACTTTGCCTTCTAATTTACCAACATCCCGCCTTTTCCATTTTCTTAAAGTTTAAAATCTTTCATAATTCTCTTAATAATTTAATGGTAGGTTTTAACTTTAAGTTTCTCTTGGTTTACAACTCTCGCTTAGCAAGCTCATTTTTCAAAACTTTTTCATAGTGATCAGATTAGTCGCCTTTAGTTTGGAATTGGTGGACGGTCGTTATTTTATTACTCGGCTTAAATTAACCAAGTGACTATCTTTTGATTATTTTCTTTATCGCAAATTCAAACACCCAATTTTCAATTTGAAAATTGACCCAATTTTCAATTTGAAAATTGATCCAATTTTCAATTTGAAAATTGAAAATTGGGTGTTTTCAATTTCAAAAGTCACAACACATTGTGCTTGTGTATTGATTGAGTGAGGATTTGCAATGTGAATTCGTTGGTTAAATATTTGTGCTTGATTATAAGTGAACTGCACATTAAGAAGAAATAACTTAATGCAGTTTTAATTTGAAAATGGATGGTGTCAATAAGGTTGTCTTGTTTAAAAAGGATAATGCTGATGTTAAGAACAATATTGTTTTCCGCGTTCTTGGACTGTTGTCATTATTGTGGCATGTTACTGATTGTGTTTACTGACTGATGTACTGAAATCACGCTAATTAAAAGTAGTGTACTAGCAAAGAAAAATGCTCCGATGGAACAAAAAAGATGAATATACTTGGAATTGTGGATTATTATGGATGTAAAAGGAGGGGACTAGAAAAAATCTACCTAAAGTCGGAAAATCTGCTAAAAATCACACTTTCTCTAAGCAACGCAAAAAATCGATGTATATTCTGCGGCCAACAGATTAAAATAAATATTCAACCATAACAATGATTGAAACAGCAGCACGTTAGCTATGCAGTAGCTATGGGAAATGATATTAAGTAAACAAACAGTCTTCCAAGCCAATTGAATGAAATAGCAAACATCGAAGACAATTGAAGACATGGTTGGTTTAAAACAGTAGGAAACGCGTAAGTTGACTTGAAACAGACTTGATGTAGATACACTAGCATGCCCGAAACGATTGTGTGCACTAATCAATCGGCTCCTGCTTTGCTTGCTATAATGCTCATAAAATAAAACAACTTTAAATGCAATACCTCTTAGTTTTCTATCAATCAGGTGCCACCAATTTAAAAAAGTAACCTTGATAGATTTCGTTTATACACTCTTATCTGAAACTTCGAACATTATTTAAAAAAGACACTTTTTTAGAGGCCGCAGAATATACATCGATTTTTGCGTTGCTTAGAGAAAGTGTGATTTTTAGCAGATTTTCCGACTTTAGGTAGATTTTTCCTAGTCCCCTCCTTTTACATCCATAATAATCCACAATTCCAAGTATATTCATCTTTTTTGTTCCATCGGAGCATTTTTCTTTGCTAGTCTTTATCTTTGTCTTTGCGCCACCGTCTTGCATGCTCTACTTACATAGATAAGCAAGTCTAGTGTACCTATTAATTCATATGTACATATAAATCTACTATTTTTGTGCTAGTACAAATATAAGAGCTAAGATTAATTAACTGTGTGTAAATACAGTGGTCGCCTCTGTGGTAGGTACTTGACTATTGCTAAAGCAACTCAGAGACCGACATGTATTTGCCTTCGGGACTTACTTAGGTACCTAAACTGTTCTCAGCGCTGGCCAGGTTCCGTAAGAGCGTAGTGCAAATTTGAACCCGTTGGCCATTGTAGACCTACGGCTTCACAACTCCCTCGGTCCTAACATTGCTGACCGCTTCTTGTCGGGAGTCTCAGCAGCTATGTCCTAAATCCTAATACTCGTACCTACCTAAATCCCGGAATACTCGTAAGGTCATTTGACCTATCTCAACCCACTCGAGTTAATAATTTAACTTCTTTTCTAGGATTAGGCTGGCGAAATGTTTTTTGGTTCCTAATTGATGTGGCACTCTGAATTTCGAATACAACAACAGCGAGCTCTCAACTGGTCAATCATAATAAAATATTAGATAATTTTAGCTATTTTTGGGTTGAGTAAGGTAAGGAGAGAAGCTTTCGTAAATCAAATAAAAGATAAGACCAAAAAAGTATTTTCACCTTTTCACAATCGACGTAAAATCCAGTCTAAAATAATTGTCGACGTCGCCCGGACCAACCCTCGATGTAATAACTTATCACTCGGAGTGGCTTTTCCAATTTTATTACACAAAATGTACCGCCCGCACGGCTGCAAGCCGAGTGTCACGCGGTAAAGTGTCCGGCATCGTAAAGTAGTCCGGCCGGACACTTTAAGATGCCGTAAAGTGTCCGGGTCCGTCTTAAAGTGTCCGGCCTATGTTTGTATAGCGTAATGTCATTTAGGAATGCTCTTGCTGGTTAAGATAATGAAACAATTAAGCACAGACGATTTATTGCTGCACTGCATGATTTTTGGAATGATGCAAAATTAGGTACCAAGACAAATTTTTATTTACAGCGAATTGACAAAGTAACTAAGTGAAACGAAATAAGATGTCACGTAAAAATGCTGATATATATAGACACAGGGCCATATTTTCAGGGGCGGTGGCGCCCAGCCCAGCCCCTCGTGGCCGAAAAATTATTGAAAGGTGAAGACAATGTGCAAAAAATTGGAAAATTGCATGTCTGACGTGAAATCCTTAAAAATTCGGCGCTTTGCTGAATAGGTGGAGTATTTCCTATAATTCTGGCTCTAGTGCGATTAAAAACCGACACTTTTTGATTGCAAAATTTTAAAAATTCAAATTTTTATTACTTGTCTTAGTGAATGGAGCTTATCGAAAACCCCGAAAATACGGTTTTTGTGAAGTCCTCACGACTTTTCCAGGATATAGACTAATTTATTTTGGGGCCACCCTTCCTTCCTGAATATGGGTCTGTTGAACTTACCACCACCATGGCTGTGGGGGTTCGGTCGGAGGTATTCGACCCCCGGAAGGCGAAATACCTACCACAATGATGGAAATACCCAACAATATTCCTGGAATTCAATTTTTGAAACTTTTTGCTCTGGTGATATTTTTGGCGATTTCGCCCATCGGACCCCCCAGAATTAGGTCTGCCGCCTACCACTTGTACAATGGTTCGAAGTGATTACATAAATTAACCAGAAAAATGGCTTCTTCATAATTATCTTTTTCTGGTGCAAACTTCGTCCAAGCAAACCCGTTTCCTTGCTGCCCGTAACACCAAATAATAGTGTTCAATAGGTAGGCCATGACACTAATTTCCAGATCGGTTCCCCAAACTCCATCTGTTGTCATACCGGATCAGAGCCTCCAAACGATTTTTGATCATAACAAGCGGTCAAAGGTCACAGCATTGCATTGTGCGTAAACAATAGTCAGTTTATTGTTGAATAAGTACATACATGCATATGCAACTTCGCTACTGTGCTAAAGTGTCCAGTCGGACACTTTACCGCCCGGACACTTAACGACCCGACACCGGCACACATCAATAATGCGTTAAGACGCGACGAACGAAAAACCAAACGCCAAACCGTCCGAACTCTGACTTCCCCACTGACTACTAATACAAACGTTATTGAACACCCAATTCATTCAACATTGATAACAAATTTACATGTATCACTCGGTGTCAGTCGACGCGCACATATGAATAAAAATGAACGATATTAGTAGTAATGCAAATATTAATATGGAACAGGAACGTGAATAATACAACACGCGTTTTACAAGGATGATTTCATAGTAAAGCAACGAAATTGAATGTTCGAGAACTTTTACATAAGTAAAATTACTGATGTTAGCAGCATACATAATGCAACTGCGAGAAAATTTTGCGAATTTCAAACTTTTCTTGCGGTTTTTGTCGTCCCAAAATCTTTGTTTATATACAAAGACGGTCCCCAAAAGTCTTTGTACATCCGGAAAAATCTTTGCCGAATACAAAGCACTGCTTCTAGTCAATTTGGACCTTCATTTTGCCTCATTTTTTGGAGGAAATTTCCCATTTTCCATTTTGGGGGTTCTAAACCCCCAAGCCCCCAAGGGCATGTCACCTAATGACCCTCCTGGAACTTGTTCAATTTATTTCTGTCGTAGCTTAGAGAAGATTGGGTGACTGCTTCATTTGATTGTATTCTGTATTTTTACGATTCGAGATGAGTTTTTTTGTGCGCCATCATACATGGCAGCAACGAAATTCTGTGGAGGGGCGGTCCGATATGAAGCTAATCTGCCGAAAATATCAACTAAAATTCAATTTAGTAGCCTATCGATTTTCGGATTTTCAGATTCTGGGAGAGTCAGACTATACCTGGGAGCGGGGGGGTGGGGTATGAATCCGCGAAACCAAAATACCCCCTCCAGAATTCAAGTTTTGAATTTTTTTGTTTTTTCGCAATTTTTTGATGCAAATGGATAGTGCTCGATGAGAAAGTTGAAAAATGGTGTTTTTCGCCATTCAACCATTTTTAAGGCTATTTTGTGACCTTTGAAAAAATCTTGCACCTGCCCCCTGAAACTTTGTTGCCGCCCACCTATGGTCCAGACCATAGGTGCACAGCATGGCCGAACGGGTGGGGGTCAAAAATAGAGCTTTTTGGGCAGAACGAGCTGAAAAACTATTATAAGCGCTAAAATAGTGTTGAATAGAAGTCATTGCACAGTTTCGGGTCAATTTGAGGCTCTTTAAGAAAGTATTCATTTTTCATTCATTTTCGGCCTTCGTTTTGCCTCATTTTCCCCAAAAAATTGCCCATTTTCCATTCTGGGGCAGTGTTTTTTTTGTACAAGGTCCGTTTGTACATGCCTACAAAGATGGTCCTAAAAACCTTTGTACATTTTGTACGCACAAATTTCGGAGCAACATAATATGGTAAAAGTAGACTTTAGTGTGGTAGAAACAGAGTTGTTCGACCCTTAATGGTGTATTTTAGCTAATTTCTGGGTTTCTGAGGGCAAAATCATTAGAAATCGTCTAAAAACTTCGCGAAGCGCCGAAAAATTTGACATTTTTCCTTTCGAAATGCAATTTCTGCTATTATGAAAATATATAGGACACATAATTACTCATTTCGGCGCCAAAAATTTCTGTGAATTTTAGACCTTTTTTGCACTTTTGTCTTCCCGAAAATCTTTGTACATGTACAAAGGTGGTCCCGAAAAGTCTTTGTACATCGAGAAAATCTTTCCGAATGCAAAAAAACCGTGTTCCGGGGTTGGGGTCAGGATCATACTCGGGCGTGTGGAGGTTTGGAGTATGCAAACCCCCCCCCCCGAGAAACCAGAATACGCCCCAGAATTCAATTTTTATAATTTTTTTATTTTTTCCACAATTTTTTTATGCCAACGGATAGTGCTCGATGAGGAACGTTAAAAATGGTGTTTTTTCGCCATACCACTATTTGTAAGGCTCGTTTGACCACTTTGAAAAATATTGCACCCCCAGAATTCAAGGTGCCGCCCACCTATGGTCGGGACCCCCCACGTGCATGTCTGGTCCAGCCAGACTCCTCAGACCCCACGCCCATGTGCGTACGCCATCCGCTTTTCAATCGCTCCTCCTGAATTCGGTTCGACCATTTAGATTCCCAATCCGCTATTCGATCTCGCCGGCATAACGTGCGGACATTTCTTAGTGCCGTTTTGGACTTTCTTCGGCGCCACCCTGATCGGCAAAGCCGTAATAAAAATGCACATCCAAAAATTATTCGTCATCCTGGCCTTCAGCGAGCACCACGTCGACAAATGCGTGTTGGCCCTGAAACGCATACCAAAAGTGGGTCCCTATCTCCAATCCCCGTTCAAAAAGCTGTTGATTCGGCAAAAGCGAAAGTTTCATCGCTCGGGCGCCCAATCCGACTCGAAAAACAACGGCGGCACCCTTCAACTATGTTTCGAATTGATCTTTATTATAATGGTCGGATATTTTCTCATTTCGCTGGTCAATTCGTTGGCTCAAAATTACGACCGGCGCGTCTATCAAGAGCAGAAAAAGCGAGTTTTGTCGCATCGTGTTCGCGAGCCGAAGGAGACGAAATGCGATTAACGACTCCGCCTTCTTATAAATTTATTCCATTATCGTTTTTTCCTAAAATGGGTCGCTCGTTTTGGCCTGAATAATTTTGTGTAAAGTGCGGTCTGACGTTCTTCCTCATCTGCTGCTCTACAACGGTTTATATCGATTGAATTTCGAACTTGAACCGTACACGATCTTCAGGGGTTTTTACCCTCCCCCCAGAAAAGTTTGCTTCCCCTCTCTACCCAGAAATTTTTTTATCCCCCAGAATTAGCGATTTCCGAAAAATTCCGCAAAAAATCACGTAGAAATGGTGCTGTTCTATTTTAGCGTTTTAACCGTCGGTTTGCTCAAAAGTGTCAAATTTTCGGCGCTAAGCGCCGAACATACTCATTTTTTGACTACATTTGCTTCAATTTATTCGGATTTTTTGATTTTTTCCAATTTTTCTGTTTTTGTGCTCTACAAAGAT
>JAVLUZ010000399.1:386108-418730 GCA_036768485.1 Mermis nigrescens | reverse complement strand
GTAGCAAAATTTACAAAGTGTTTTTTGCTACTCGGATTCCGCCTAATTTTCTCAAATTTTCCGGGCGCTCCGCGCCAGACTTTCGTTAAAGTCAAAGAACTTCAATGATTTTCTCGCACAAAATTGTCTAAAATTTCAAAATGTTTCATAGAAATGTTACGTCGAAAGTGACTTCAAATAAAATTAAACAATGTAAAACGCCGAAAAAATGCTACTTCGCACGTTAAAGGCGAATTTTCAGGCCTATTTTTGACTGTTTTTGGAAAACTTTATATTGGGTCCGCCCTCCTTCCTTGGCCGAACCCTGAATACGGGCTTGACTGTATATAATGTACAAGCTATCGGTAAGACAGCCAAAGCTAAAATTTTAGCAAAGGAGTCTAACTTACATTCTAATGTTGCCGCATTGCGATCCAACGGCCAACAATTTTTGTACCGGGTCATATGAAAGGCATGTAGGCTGATATGGAAAACCATGTCGACTTATCTTAATGTATACACAACGAGGTATATTATAGATAGGTACATTTCCAAAATTGAATACAAAGCATCAAAGCGCACCAACTTGTAACGAGCGAGTGAATCGGGGCGGAGAACGTAAAAACCCGATAAATATATTTTTTCCGAAAAGAAGGTTCGACCTATCTTTAAATTTTGTTTTTTTTTACATTTTCCCGAATTGATTCCTAAAAAATTCTGGGCAATCGTTCAACCTTCGGTCGGAACGATACCGAATTTTTAACTCTCGTTACACGCCGGGAGAGCAGTCTTTGTTTTTATCTCTGCGTATGCAAAATTTTTGGCACTCAAGATCTCTTTCAAATCGGCGATTTCGGACCTTTGCGCAGAAATTTGAATGTTTCGCAAACGATCGAAAATTTTCTTGCCCGTTTTTTCCATCTTATTGTAAAACGGCGATTGCACGGCAAGAGTAAGTTCATTAATGATCAAACGTTACACGGAAAGCGCGAGATGAATAAGCCAAGCCATCGCACGTTTAGTTTCAATAGCTTGTTTAACAGCTGAGCTTCGATTACTATACTAATATCAATCGTATAATATGCGTTAAGGTGAATTAATCCAAGTAAATGCATAATCAAACGAACTCATTCTATAGACTTGTTAGCTATATATATTTCTGGAAAAAAATTATTTTAACGTAGGTATGTCGTACGATACGTAACAGTTAGTCGGTTTAAAGATAATTACTCGAAAATAAACATCCTTTCGCCCATACATACAGATTTTACAAACACGACGTCTAGTCCTTCCACATCGTAATCTATTATTAGATAAGTTTTACTCAGAGGCACGCATGCAATGCATACAGGGGCGTTACCAGCCGGGGGCGGGGAAGGACACCGGTGCCCCTCCCCAAAATCGAAAAATTTATTATTTTTCACAAGGGTTCCCAAGGGGAAACATAAAAAATTCTCGAAGCCAACTAAAAAGACAGCCAAAATACGTTTTTAGCATACCTTTGAGTTACCTACTAAAGTCAAGATTCTCCGGCGCATCGCGCCGGATTTCTTATTTTCATCATATGTATACCTTACCTTGGCCCAGACTTGACTTTAAAATACTTCATACGTCAAGAACTTTCGGTGCTCTGGCGCCGATAATTTCTGCATTAGTTTTCTTTGCACTGCAAAATTAAATGCAAAGACAAGAATTTCGAAATTTTCTGGAGTCAAGCTTCAACTTGATATTGAGAAATTAGTCACACAGATACGTCAAACGATAGATTTTTTATATCCAAGTTTGGAATGAAGCAGAAAAATTCAATCTTGTTTAAGCTATTTTCTTCACCATAATATAGATCTCGTCGAGAAACGCTCAAAAATGTCATTATTTCAGCGTATCTCTTAATAGTTCTCAAAAATATATAGGACTTCAAAAGTGTCGACCCCCAAATAAAATTCTGGTTACGCCCCTGGTCGCATTGAAAACCAATGCTCTAAATTTTGTGAGGTAGGCCAGTCAGCCTTCGGGATGAATTAAGGTTGTTAATCAATCTTGAGAAGGACGTTTATTTCAAGCCAAAAAGTTTTCCACAGCTAATTTATACAAAACAAAATAAAGAATTTTTCGGTCAAGTGAGACTAATTATCCAACAGAAGAAATCCACACATACATGCAGGGGAGTTGCCGGCCGGGGGAGGGGAAGGCGGGGGTGACGGGCCACTCCCAAATGAAACAAATATATTTTTATTCTTTACAAGGGTCCCCTGGGGAAAAAAATTCTCCAAGTCTACTAAAGGACAGCTAAAATACGTTCTAAGCAGACTTTAAAGCTACTAAACTGGTGAGGGGATCCCCAGTCCTTCTGTTACATGTCTGCTTATACAGAACAAAGGGGTTTTGGGATCGGCTGATGTACCGCAGCATATAGCATGAAGAAGTAAGGCGAGGAAAAATTCGGAATGCTGTAGATGTCTCTGATCGGAAGTTACAGAGTGACGAATGTTGACACTTTCTGCGCACTTAAGAATAGTTACAATCATACGTGGGCAGCAAGAAAATTCTGGGGGGTGCAAGATTTTTTTTGAAGGTCGAAAAATGGCCTTAAAAATGGTGGTATGGCGATAAAAATCACCATTTTTCGACGTTTCTCATCAAGTATCCATTGGCATCAAAAAATTGCGAAAAAAACGAAAAAAATTTTCAAAAATTGAATTCTGGGGGGGTATTTTGATTTCTGGGGGGGTATTTTGGTTTCTGGGGGTGCATACCCCCCAAACCCCCACGCCCAGGTGTAGTTACAATGCGTGCAATTTTGAGTCGCTCTGTAAAAATAATCTAAGTGGCAGCTGCGAAAGCATGAGTTGGAGGAAGCTGACGGCTTGTGCAGTATGGATTACGGTATTACTACAGTACATACATGCACAGCATAGTAATTCTGGCAGGGAAGGGGGTGAAATTATAAAGTGCCTTTCTGGGGCCCAAAAATGGTAGGTAGATATGCGTCAGAAACATCGTTTTTCACCGTTTCTGGCGATACTCTATCTTTCTGGAGCATAAAAACAAAAAAATTTAGAAAAAAAATCAAAAAAAGTCAAACAAATCGAACAAAAAAATAGTCAAAACATGAATATGATGGCACGAAGCGCCGAAAATTTGGCACTTTTGAGCAAATAGAAAGCTAAAACGCTTAAAAAAGCACATTTTCTACAAATTTGTTGAAAATCTTTAGGAAATTTCGAAAAATCACAAATTCTGGGTGGGGTGAAAAAAATTTTGCCTGGGCGAAAATTTTGCGGGGGTTGAAATCCCCCAGATCATGTATGCTGCAGTAAGTCAACACCCTATAAAATATGTTTTCAGTAACAACGGAGAGCAGCGGCTCTGGCTTTGAAGTAGTTGATTACAAATATAATAATCAAAAAGTTGTACGTACTTATTCTAAGTCAAAACTTACAAAGAAGGTTACAATTTTTTTGCATTATTCGTTCATTTTGCCGTTTAGGTAAGCTTTGTTTGCCTAGCTATATCGTGTGTTTGATATGGCATATACGTTGACTGTTTTCATGCTGTGTACAGTACTCTCTAAGAATGTTGTCGCGCTAATCAGCGCCAACATTTGCTGGCGAGCGCTGAAGTCACATGTCAAAAATTTTAACCATCACCAGTAAAGTCAAAAACTAAGTTCTGCCAAGAAACGCTGAGAATAGCTAACCAAATTGCAGGCAATATCAAAGGCGAGCGAGCTGTTTTTGCAATGAACGCCATCCAAAACAAAGCGGCATAATCCGAAACCAAATGTGAGTCAAAGTATGCTTTTAGGCGTTAAAGTCGCAGAAACTGGCCAGCACGCTCATGGAGCGAAAAACGGGTACATGCATGCATGATTTGCATAGTTGTTAGCTGGCACATAAAATTTTTCATTTTTAATTTCACAGACTATTTGTGCTTTGATTTGAATTGTGATACAAAAATCCAATTTTTATTTTAAATTTTCAGTAATTTTTATGCACATATGTACGATTCATTAACTTTTTAATTAAACGTATATAATCTACTTGAAATTTTCAGTTGACGATTTTAAATTTTTAATTGGATTGGAACTTTGCAAAATGTAAAATAATTTTGTAAATAAATTGTTTAAATTTTTATGTTGAGGTTCCTTAATTCAATGCATTCGGAAATGGTTTTTGAACACAACCTGTTAAACTTTTGAATACAACTTTTATTATTTAAAATTTTCAATTGCTAGGTCTAATTCAAATAATTTGTGCATATTTGTAGATCCGTCATGCTAATATTGCTAAGAATTAATTGTCTGACTAATTTAATTTGTTTTAAATATTCACCTATCGGCCGCTTCCTTTCTATTCCACTTTATTATATATGCATTACGCAACAACGTAGGTATTTATTTTTGTGGAAAGTGTCAACTAACGCATAGATCTGTCTCCTCCTCCAGATCATAGTATTACCATTAAATTAAGCCGTAAATTTTACAGCACAAAGATATGCAATTCAATCTGAACTATTTGACTTGAAAGTCCATCTTTTTATCCTTTTGAATGAGAGAACAATTTAAATTAATGCCTTATTTTCTCCAAGAGTCTGTTTTTTATCCTTTTTCATCGTTGTTTCATAAAACTAAAATTAATATGAATGTATGAGTAAATCTACAAAAACAATATGTATTTAATTAGTAAAATATGGTTATTCATAGGTAAGCAGCACCAAAATTCTAGAGAGGTGGTGCAGGATTTTTGAAAGGTCAAAAAATGGTGTTAAAAATAGTGATATGGCGAAAAACGCCATTTTTCAACATTTCATATCGAGTACTATCCATTGGCATCAAAAAAATCGCGGAAAAAAAACAAAAAAATTTCAAAAATTGATTTCTGGGGGTATATATTAGGTCTTCTAAAGGTGTATATATACCCCCACAACCCTTCCATCAAGGCCCACATGTGGTAATATCTAGTGATCGACCGGGGCGACTTTTTTGGCCGGGCCGGGACAAGGAAAATATTATTGCATGACACATACTTCGGGGTGGGCATAGGAGGAGAAATAATGAGCGACTGCTTGATTCAGTAGTAAATGGCAAGCGCAAAGTTGGGTGCGCCTATTCAAATCAACTTTTATTACTATTTATATCACAAGAAACATTTAGTCCAGTGTTTCATTGTCCGAATCATCAATAAATTCTACGTCGCTACTATTATCACACTCAATATTATTTGAATCTTCACTACTGCTACTGCTGCTGCTTAGCGCCGCATTCTACATGTTCATCAGCCTAAGTGCTTGGGAGCTTCCATGTATTGAATCCAATTGCTCGCAAATTATGCTTTAGAAATAAGAACTTCTGAAAATTTTCTGGCTTCAATCGAATTCTTGAACCATTAGCTAAATCACGAGCTGACTTGAATTCGCGCGCTGGTCACAGATCTAATAGGTGGGCTGAGGTATTTTTTTGAGAGCTAACTTATAGAAGCGAGCAAACATGATCATGGGGGGTTTGGGAGTTTTTCGCCCCCCCCCCAAAAAACATTTTCACCTTCGCAAAAAATTTTTCATCCCCCCAGAATTCACACTTTTTTGTGAAAAATCATAGGATTTGTCTAGATTTGAGCGTTCTTAAAATTCAAATTGCTCAAAATTGTCAAAGTTATTGGCGCTTCAGCGCCAAATTATCATCAAATGGTCACTTTTTGACTATATTTTGGTCAATTTAATGCAATTTTTCGAAATTTTTTCGTGTTTTTATCAGTGATCGTATCGGGACCCCGACTTCCACAACGAAAACGAAAAACCCCGCCTAAACCCCGACCCTCGACCGGGGCAGGATTTTTCGAGTCAGGGGTTAAACCTTTTTTCGGGGTGAAATATAGCATTTTATTTGTTGGTACATGGAAGAGTTGTATAGATAGCAAATAAATTCGGAACAAGGACGATTCATTCACCAGTAAAATTAATTATGGTAAACTCGACACTAGTGATCTTTCATAGAAAGTACGGTTGGTCGCCGTGTTGTTAAGACGTACATACATGTTCGCATATTTTCCATTATGAAGTGCGCCGAAATTACTGCGGAATCACAGGCGTAGCCGGGGGGGAATGGAGGCACATGCCCCCGGAATTTTTCAGAAATTATGTTGATTTTTTTGGCGCAATGCGTCCAGAACATTGAGTTTAAAAAGGCACAAACGCCAAAATTTTCCAGCGCTTCGCTGACCGAGTCATTATTATTTATTGTTATACAGATCCAATGAATTTAAAAACTTGAATCTGTTAAAATAATCCAGCACTTCGCAGCACTTTAGTGATTTAATGCACTATTACTTGATTGAATGAAACTGCACATGCTTGTTGTACATAATAGTAAAAGTGCGGAAATGTTTGCGTACCAATTTGTTTATTCTCTGCTTTGTTTATCTTTCTTTACAAGGACACATAATTCTATTCTAAATGAAAGGAAAGGCCAAATCTTCTTGTGTTTTTGCGCATTTTCTGTTTTCTGAACTAGTTAATAAGAAGGCCACAAATGGGCCTGAAAATGGTAGGAACAAAATTCTCATTGATACATCTTTCAATAACTTATTGGTTGCGATCCGTTGCTGCGCTACGTACTTTAACGCATTTCAGTTCAGAACTTTTGTGCAGTGTAGGTGTTCATCAATTTTAAGTTTTTAGGACTTAATTCAGAACCGAGATTTTGCCAATTTGCGAAAATTTCAAATTTACTAATCAAAAATTAGAGTGCTTTTTTACAAAATTTTCAGGGGTTCTGCTCTGGACCCGCTGGGGCGCTTTAGCGCCACCCCAGGCCCCCAGCCGTACAATCTCGTTCTACATGTTGAAAGAGAATTTTTATGAGGACAGAAAAGGTAAAAGGATTAGGAATTTTTAAAAATTTTCGGCGCTTCGCACCGCAATTAGTTTATCTGTTCTGTATGATTTAAGCAGTATAAATTGAGCTTAAAGAGTAAAAACGTCAAAATTTTCCTGCGCGCTTAGCACCGCCGATTATTGTCTTAGGGCGGTAAAATATGACTGAATTTCTTGATGCTTTGCGCCACTAATGATTTCCGAACTGTTTGTCAATAAAAAGGCGTAAATTCTACATGAAAACGGTAAAAATTTCGAAAATTTTCGGCGCTTCGCGCCATTGGCTCCTCTACAATCAGTGCGCCATAGAAAACCGTCATGAAAAACTGTGGAAGAATACGAAAAAGCGAGAGCGATTAGTGATTAAAATTGAAAGTAATGCTAAATTGCTAAAACCATGCTTGAACTTGGAATGAAAATAAAATGTTGAACATTACCAGCTTTATTAGTATGCTCTACAAACAAGTGAAGGTATCGTTTTTATCCTTTTCAAATTGGTATGTAATCATGCAATGTTAATTGTTAATCTTCAACCCGACTCCGACCCCGAAAACCGGGGTTTTTCATCCTCGACCCTGACCCCGATCGGGGGTAAAATCTGACTCCGTACGATCACTGGTTTTTATGTTCTAGAAAGAAAGAGCATCATCAGAAATGTTTAAAAATCGTGTTCTCAACGCATATCAAGCGTTTTTACGGTAAAAGGACACTTTGAATTTTTTTTAATTTCACTCTTCCCTGGAAGCGAGTAGAAATGATGGCACACAGTTGATGCCCTAACAGAGCATAAATTTTGCAAGCAAGATAAAATAAGGGATCTAGTATACAATTTACCTCCCCAGCGATTTTTAGCTCGATCCATATAAGCTACAGTAACCAAACTTTACAAGGAGATAGCTATAGCCTATTGTACTAATCTGGCAAAAAATTGATTAACGTACGGTGTAAACTTACTGCTTTAAAAAAATTTAAAAAAACTTACTTCACTTTACTTTAAACTTACTTTGAACTTACTTTTTTTAAACTTACTTTTTTAATGTAGGATGTTGATTGAGTTACAAAAAACTGCTTTGTTTGAAACCCACCAAATCGTTTACAATTTCTAGATGCCGTTAGTACGTTGTAAACTGTGAGTGTAAAGCAGCAAGTTTACACCTTAAGTTAATCAATTTTGCCAAATTAGTACAATAGGCTTATAGCTATCTGTTGGTAAAGTTTGGTTACTGTAGCTTATATGGATTGGCTAAAAACGCTGGGGGTAAATTGTATACTAGATCCAGAATAAGAAACAAAGACTGTAAATTTAAATGAGAAAGCTCCGATGAAAAACAAAAAAATAATCGTTATTAACAAAACCAGAAACAGAAGTAGTGTAATCACAGAGATGTAGCGATTGGGCGGAACAGGTATTGGACGTAATTAATGAGACATTTTATCGGATCGAACGCAATTCTGCAGCGCAGTTTACATTCGCCTATAATTAACTTCCGTCCTAATAACTATTACACAAGAAACGCGTTTTAAAGCAGGCGGTTCCCATTCAATTAAATGTAAAAGTGTTTTTTGTAAAAATAGTTTTTGAAAAGGTACGATTTCCACCTAGAAATAGAACGTATTTGTCAACTCTAAATCTTTTAGCCACTAGCTACGAATAAATGAGAAAAAAGTAGCATTTGGTTTGATCAGTCCAGTGAAGGAATCGAAAACATGCCGATTGTCCTAAACATTTATTCAGTAAAAGCTCATTTATTCACAGTAGCAAAGATATAACAAGGACTAATTATACATATAGTCGAATCAGTACAGTTCTCAGAATTAACACTTGCCCATTGATAAATTACTGGCAGCATCACATCCTGTACAAAATATGAATTACACTAAATTTTTCCCTGGCTCCGGTCATTTTTCACCTTGCCCCGGCCGGGGCCAAGGATGCCAAAAATGGTCCGGGATAGCCGGGCCCCGTCCGATCACTAGTAATAACATCAAAATGAAAAAATAGTATGCAAATAGGCAAAGCTAAAGTATTATAAAAGGCAGCTCGCTCTGATCAGCATTATGAATTGTGTGCCTAAAGCATACATGGGGTGAAAATTGCTCCGCTCGCTTCGCTCGCTCCGCAATTTGGGCTCCATTTATCTCAGGCTTTGCCCATGCGCTAACATCAATGTGAATGCACATAACTAAGCCTAAGCCTAAGACATTAGTAACAACAATCCAATGATGCTTTTCACCATTATTTTTGTGATCAGCGACATCAATTTCCAACACTTTCAAGATTTACGAAGAAAAATTTTTCCGGAACCTCAAATAACCGTTTTCATGATGAACCACTGGCATATTCGTGATCAGCACCCCGGATTTTCCCATAGTTGACTAATTTCGGCAAAATTTTGAAAAATTTCCAATACACCTTAAACTTCAAGTGCCACAAATGTGGTCCAGAAACTGCATTGTATTCTCACTAAGTTAGCAAGACTTCCGGCTTCTTTTCCGCACTCGGAAATCAACTCCAGAGTCTACTTTAACCATCTGGATGGTTTTCCTGTAGATGTTTGGTACTTTCCAAAAATCACAAATAACGAAATTTAGCCAGTAGCACTTCAATTTTGAATCGCAATGTTAAAATCTTACAAAATCAGCCATATAATAGCTCTGAAAACTCTTAAATGGTCAAAGATCATCAGCCACCAGCATCATTGCCAAAAAATTGTTGTCATTCTTTCTTCATAAAAAATTTCATTTTCTGCATAAAACCTGTAAAGAATAGAAGACATGGATACTAGAGGCGATTTATGTTGCAGAGACGGAAAATTGAGGTGTCTAAACTGCACGTTTGGGACGGCATTGTCTGCTTGCATGCACCGTTTTTTCCCAGCAATTTGGTTGACATTACAAACCAGACCCAAAATTTTTTTCCACTTTTTCCGACCTTTAACCACCTTTTTTTGGAGGTCTAAAAACATAAAAAATAGAGCGCCTGGGTTGAAAAATCAGTGTTTTTTAAGTAGAAAATCCTATGTACACATGCAATAGCGGTGTTTGATGCACTCTTTTGTACAAAAATTCCGCGCTCTACAAGAAATATCACGATCAGTATACGTTATTTCTGTTGAAACTTGAATTTCCTTCCTTCAATAAAGCATTCTAGCCAATTCTGAAGTCGCTTTTGACAGTTAAAACTATAATTTATCAAATAGCGCAGAAGCGCCAGAAAAATTTTGAAATTTTAGCTCTCTAAAACGCATTTTTGCATTACAAAAACTAACCAAATCAGTGCAGAAGGTAAGGATTTTCAATCCTAATGAAGTCCTAGGACCAGATTGCCAATAAAAATGCTGCAATTGGCACGGCGCGGCTTAAACATTATCAAATCAAATCAAATCAAAAGCTTTATTTGTCATCAAACGAAAAATTGGGCAAATAATTTAAGTAAATCGACATCGAAACACGTGTATTATTCTTCAATTGCACCAGAATTACGGTTTTATTAATGCGAAATAATATTAAATCTGGACCAAAAAGTTTGATAGACAAGGACACGTAAAGGCCAATTATAAATGCGCTTACTTACGGCCCTGAAGAAAAGCATCAAAATCGAGGGTTTTCAATCTCATCATAAACGCTTTCGAGTTAGGAGCTTGTATAACATGCTCAGGCAAAGAGTTCCATACAGAAACAATTCGATTACAAAATTCATGTTTTCTAATGTTCAGATTTGATTTGTTTACAATTAGTTTCCGAGAGTTTGTGGCACAAGTTGACCCCGTATTGAGAACAAAAAAGTCTTCAAAAGGCAGTGCTTGAAATTTTATGATAGAATAGGCCATGTTTAGATCAAAATAGAGCCGTCGAAGTTCTAGGCGTTTGAGACACAATTCCTTCAATCTAAAATCATAAGATAGAGTTTTATCATTGAATAATCGCTTTGTGAACCTTCGTTGTACATTTCTACTAAATTTATGTCTTTAATGAGGTAGGGGTTCCAAACTACAGTGCTGTACTCAAGAATGGGCCTAACATAAGTTGTAAAAGCCTTTATCAGAATTGTGTTTTGTTTTGAAACAAAAGTTCGAAAATCAGGTTCGAGACTCACATCGATTTTTTTACTATATATTCACAATGAACTCTAGATTTCAAATTTTTTGATATCAAAACACCAAGATCTTTCACGTCAGTCGCATCTTTTGGTATTTGAAAATCATCGATTTTGTAACAATATTCAGGGTTAGACCTTCCCATCTGCAAAACAAATTATTAATCTAATGATATCTTCAGCTGCCACATGTCAGCCCAAGTTTTGATGTGCATCAAATCATTTTGCAAATCGATAAAGTTTGAGGCAAGATTAGAGATCTTAATATCATCAGCAAAAAGTGAGATAGAACTGGCGGTCTAACAATCACACATGTCTTATCATTACTAACAAGTAAGAATTAAATCAATTCGGCGCGAAGCGCCAAAAATTCTTTGCAGTTTTACCTCTCTAAAGCGCATTTTTGCATTACAAAAACTAAGCAAATCCGTGCAGAAGATAAGAATTTTCAATAATAGTGAAGTTCTAGACCAGATTGTCGACAAAAATGCTGCAATTGACGCGGCACGGCTTAAAGATTAATAACAAGTAAGAATTCAATTTACCTAAAATCAATTGGACCTTAGGTACCTTTACATCCGATTCTCTTAACGAATTGTTTTACGACTGTTTCTCGTCTACAGGATTAACACAATTAGTTTTAGATCAAACGCATGATACAAATATTATTGATGTTATTTTTACAGCAAATAATGTTTTTAATGTTAAAGTACTACCCTCCTTTTCTACAAGTGACCACAATTCTATATCTTTTGAAACTCTGATAACTCCACCTACTACTTATGTAGAATCTCACTTTAATTTTCAAAAAGCAGACGTAGTATTGGTAGCTTTCTTTCTACTATTTCTTGGCCTGATCTTTTTTCTACTTGTTTAAATGTTAACGACATGTATAATGTATTTTTAAATGTCTTAAGGCCTCTAATTTTTACTTTTGTTCCTAAAGTCAAAGCAAAGCCTTCCAAATTTTCATACGCTAAAGTTTTACGAAAATTATTTGCCAAAAAACGGCTTTTATGGAAAAAATACAAAAAATATCGTGCAATTATATGCAAACAAAGGTATTGTAATCACTGTAAAATGTTACGCAAAGAAATTCATAATCATTTTTGTTAACAGGAAAGTAATTTATTGCAACATAACGATATGAAATCCTTTTTTACATAGACTTGTAAATAATCGTTTAAATAATTCTTGAAGCATCCCACTTATTACTTCCACCGACAATAATGTAGTAACTGATCTTCATTGTAAAACTAATATGTTCAATTATTACTTCTCTTCTGTATTTACCAATGATGATATTAACGATTCTTTTGTTTTTCAGAAGCGGGGCGATTTTTCTATTTAAAACATCGTCTTTGACGAAAATAATGTCTCAGGGGTGATTGCTAAGATGAAAAACTCGACTTCGATAGCGCCTGATGGTTTGAGTAACTTTTTTGTTAAAAAATTAGCTTATTATCTTCTTAAACCCCTTATCAGTATTTTTACTGTTTCTTTTTTATCAGGTAATATCCCAGACATTTGTAGGGGGCTTACGTTGTACCTATAATTAAAAAGGGTGACCCCTCATTAACTGAAAATTACCGTCCTGTTTCTTTATGTTGCTCAACTTGTAAGATAATGGAAAGTATTATTGATACTCAACTATCAATTTATTTATCTACTAATGAGTTAATATCACCTTTTCAATATGGTTTCCAAAAACATAAATCTTGCGAATTGCAACTATTAAATTGTAAACATTCTTGGGTTAAATCACTGGAATGTAAGAAACCGTTGATATTATTTATATAGACTTTGCTAAAGCTTTTGACAAAGTCGACATATCTAAACTTCTTGTTAAATTAACTAGTTACGGTATTCAACAACACCTGTTTAATTGGTTAAAAGCTTTTCTATCTAATCGTATTCAGTGTGTTCGCGTTAATCAGTGTTTTTCAGATTATGCCACTGTTACAAGTGGAGTTATTCAAGGGTCCATTCTTGGACCTACATTGTTTTTGATTTTTATAAATGATATCTTTGATAACTTGTCAAGTTCGACTTTTATGTTCACCGATGACCTAAACTAGGATCGACCGGAGGTCCATTTTTTCCTCCGGCCGGAGCCGGAGCTCCGGCCATTGTCACCTCCAGCTCCGGCCGGAGCTGAAGGTCGAAGGCCGGAGGCCGGAGGTGAACTTAGAATTTTCAGCGAACTAGAATTTTCACAAGCCGTAAATATAATTCATATGATGTACAGTATATAGGTTTGTATAAATACATTGCTCATGGATAAGTAAAAGATCTGTAGAAGTGAATGTTTATTGTCTAGCCATGCATTTATATGTACTAAAATCTTGCGACCATATTAATTAAATTAGTTCTGTGATCTGTTGCTAGTCAAGCCACTTCCGAAAATTGATAAACGTGCGAAATGCAGATATATCAGTGAATCAGGTTGGTTTTCAACGCAAACTACATAACATATGAAATTTATTATTCATTCCATAATGTACCTATTTAATCGAGCTATGTGAAAATCAAGAAGACTAACATGCAATAACGTTCTACTAATTCTCTCCTCACCTATTACACATGTTCTCAAATGACTGGTCTGGCAGCGGCGGTTGGGTAATCGAAAAAAATCATTTAATTAGCATATTTCTGTTTTTAGCTCCAATCTC
Organism: Mermis nigrescens; assembly: GCA_036768485.1. Classification (NCBI taxonomy): domain Eukaryota; kingdom Metazoa; phylum Nematoda; class Enoplea; order Mermithida; family Mermithidae; genus Mermis; species Mermis nigrescens. The sequence goes on along the minus strand of JAVLUZ010000399.1, from coordinate 405,113 downwards.
ACCGCTTTCTTGCTTGCCCTTATTGTCTGGATGCACTTATACTCGAAAAGTACCCAAATAAACATAGCATAAAGAGCTTAGCAATGTGTCTGTATGTACCTATATGTATCTACAATCTGTAATAGCTCAAAAAGTAAGTGAGCAGACTAGGTCGCGCCAAGTTTGTTATTTTGTCACTCGAAAGAGATTTATATCCATTTGTGCGCTGAATTAACGCGGACTTGGCTCGCTTTGCAATCTAAAATATTCTCGTTCATTATTAAGCAAAATATATGATATAATATTTCACCAATGGTGCATTCACTATGCCACATTAGTGTTCACATTCACAGCTTCACTTATTAAACCTGTGTTTGTACAAATTCACAAAATAGGCAATCTGAGTGCTAAGCTTCAAAAGAAAAGAAGAGCATTAAAGCATTGAACGATTCGGTTCAAAAACCCTCCGGCCTCCGGCCCTTTTTTGAACCTCCGGCTGCCGGAGGCCGGAGGACCAAAAATGGCCAGAGGAGCCGGAGGCCAGAGCCGGAGCTCCGGTCAATCCCTAACCTAAACATATTCAATCTTTCCTGCAATTATCAAACACTTCAGACCGATTTAGATGGAATTTCCATTTGGGCCACCAGAAATTGTTTACCAATATCATATTCTAAATGCACAATGAACGATTCTGTCTACATTCGCAATTTAGGAGTGCTAATTTCGCACAACCTGAAATTTAAGGAACATTACAACAGTATTATCAAGAAAGCTTTCTTGAGATCTATCTTAATTAGAAAATCCTTCTTTTTTGCGTGATAAAAATAATCTCGTAAAGGCCTTCATTGTTTACGTCAGACCGATCCTTGAATATTCCTGTGCTTTATGGAACCCCTCTTATATTAGTGATATCAACAGGCTGGAGGCTCTTCAGCGTAAATTTACTGAATACATAGTTGGATATCATAGCCCTCTTTCTTACGACGAACGCCTTAACCAACTTAACTTGTGTCGATTAGAATTACGTCGCCTTCATATTTGCTTATGTATGATGTATCAAATTATTAGTCAAAAATCTTGTCTTTCCTAACAGATTTTTTTGTGCTTAATCAAAATACTACTCGCAGCACAAATCGTTTCAAGCTAGTTGTTCCTCTTGTCCGTTCTAATTTACAAAATTTGACTTTTTCTTTAATTATATCTCTGTTTGGAATCACCTACCTGATTTTGTAGTCTCTTCCCTAACTTAAATATATTCAAATCTAGATTAATTGATGTCGACTTTTCCAAATTTATTATAGGGTGGGCTTAAATCGTCATTTTCATGACTCGCTCATCGCCTTTTGCTGTACGCTTTTATTCTTTTGACCGTAGGTTTTATTACTCTTTTACATCTTTCGTAATTGTCGCGTTTCAGTAATAAATTATTTCATTCATTCATTCATTCATAGTTTCACCTCTCTAAAACGCATTTTTGCATGACAAAAACTAACCAAATCCGTGCGGAAGATAAGGATTTTCAATTGTAGTGAAGTTCTAGACCATATTGTCGACAAAAATGCTGCAACTGGTGCGGCGCGGCTTAAAGATTAATAACAAGTAAGAATTAAATCAATTTGGTGCGAAGCGCTGAAAAATTTTCGAAGTTTTACCTCTCTAAACGCATTTTTAACATTACAAAAATTTTCTGCAAATTCCAACCATGCCCGAAAATTCTTTCCATTTCTTAAAATTTTTGTTGACAAATAGACCAAAAAGTGGAAAAAAACGGTGCTCGTACGGCCGTGAGGCCAGTTGCCCCACCATCAATCGGTCGGTCCATTTGCTTCGCTCGCACCAGTGTTGCCAGGTCCCAAAATTCAGATTCTCCTGCACAGAGGTAAAATTGGGGAAAATTCTCCTGCAATTCTCCTGAAAATATTTTGATTCTCCTGAAAATTCTCCTGGCTCAGATTTTGCAGGAAAGGTTGTACAGCAGATCTACAATTGTATTTACACATGCATATCAAGCATGCTCAGGCCAATTTACCTTGGTTCACCCAACTATTTTATTCTGATCTCTTGCCTGTTAATCCTAAGGACACTCAAGGCTAAATAATGAACATTAATTCTCTCACAAAAAGCTCATGGAGCATATCTGCATTATACAGGCAGATGCAAAAATAATGGAAGACTAATGCTGCACCACAAAGTATAACATTTTATTCAACATCAACAGCTGACAAACATTCAATAACAGATTCCTGATCTTCATCAGGATATACTGCTCAAGGGCCTAAGCTAAAGAGGTCGCATTGTTTACAATACACATTATTCGAAAAAAACAGTTTCTGTGCTTAAAACAGTGACCGCCAATTTTCAGTTGCACTTACATCATCAAAAATTTCTGAAAAGAGCCCTGTTTGCAATGTCTTTTGAAAAAATAAATAATACTTTATTACTAATTGTATGTACTTCAGTAGCAAGCAAATCCTTACGTTTTTGGAATATATCAAAAAATGTTTATAGGCGCTTTTCAAACACCATTTTTTTCCCAGCGATTTGGTTGACATTATAGACTGAACCCAAAATTTTTTTCCACTTTTTCCGACTTTTTTCCACATTTTTGGGAGGTCTAAAAACGTTCAAAATAGAGCGCCTGTGTTGAAAAATCAGTGTTTTTAAGTGGAAAATTTAATCCGTGCAGAAGATAAGGATTTTCAATTGTAGTGAAGTTCTAGACCAGATTATCGATAAAAATGCTGCAATTGGTGCGACGCGGCTTAAGGATTACTAATAAGTAAGAATTTGACCACTCAGGCGCGAAGCGCCGAAAAATTTTTGAAGTTTTAACTCTCTAAAACGCATTTTTAACATTACAAAAAGTTTCCACAAATGCCAACCAAGCCCAAAATTTTTTCCATTTCCCAAAATTTTGGTTGACAAATAGACCAAAAAGTGGAAAAAAACGGTGTTTGCAAATGTCTATGAAACTGATAAAAACAATTAGATGGTGTGTAAAGCTATGTATTTCTGCACTTCGTGATATTAAGTGAATAAATAAATGAATGAATGAATGATTTACTACGGAAGCACGAAACTTATTTGGATATAGTTATAACTTAACACTTAGGTCTTAACTATGAACGAAATAAATTCTTAATGTGAAAGATCTCTAAGTAAAAAATTATATACAACTAACTAACTACAGTAAGTACAGTAAGAAGCTGGCACTGATTATTGGCCAATGTTGGCCCCGAATTTTCCGCTAAAGGCCAATATTGGCCAATAACGTGCATTAGGGGCCAATATTTGCAAGATAAAAATTCTTAAAAAGCTTCATTTCCGTGGGTTTCGAACCCTGTACTTTCGTGTTGGTAAACTCACGCGCGTAACACTGCGCCATAGCGCAATTGCGATCAAAGTTCTGAAGAATGATACTAACTGCAGTTGCTATTTTTTGTTTGAAAGAGATTGCTTATGCTATCTTTTATGCCTAAGTAGTTTGAATTGTATGGTAGGTATTTCTAATTGTCGTTGGTTTGCCTTACGTATTGCAAAATCCCACATATGTACCTACATAAATACATATGTACGTGCATGTGTGCATAAATATTCGGAGTAGCTTAAGAATATGGTACTTTCTGAATACTAACAAATAAACTTCAGAAGAGCGGATTTTTTTGCTCAGTACTTAGAACATGTTGAAAGAAAGCGCTGGAAAAACAATTTCATCCGTCTATGATCAATATTACAAAAGCTATGGGTTTCTTTAATTAGCCTCTCTCGACCTAAACAAGCATCTTATCGACCTAAGTATTTGAAGATTCAAACAGCTGAATGCAGAATCACATGTATATACCCAATTTACGTCGATCTAAGCATCTATGCATCGACCTAAGCATCTATACATTGACCTAAGCATCTATACATCGACCTAAGCATCAAAACATCGACCTAAGCGGGAGCGACCTCGACCTAAGCAGCAAGCAGCTTGAAACACCTTTTAGATATACTAAGCCTAAGCCTGAGTATAATAGAAGCAAAAACTTAGATTTTCGTATATCTTATCGAGTAAAACCGAAAAAACATGCAAAAAAAATATGAAAATTTTTTTTAAGTTTTTTTTTTAATTTCAAACAGCTTTCCGCACCTTTTTTCTTTTTCTCCTCCATTGCTATGCTTCCTTCCGTTATTTCAGCCCATATTATTTATTTCTGACAAATGTGTAAGTCCTTGGATCGGAGTCGTTTAATCGTCCCACGCAACACTCAAATCGAGAGTTGTCTGCAACTTTGCAAGTATGACTCAGATTTTCACCAAATTTTCTTTCCGCGCTTCAATTTATCATGTTCTATCATTTTGGCAAAAAGATTTTGGCATTCCGTATTCGTTTTGCACCTTTTCTGAAAGTACCATATTCTTAAGTTTAGCCAAATATTCTAATGTCATGTCAGTATGCGATTTCAAATAGCTAGTTAGAGGTTACCTACCTAAGCAGGACAATGGCAAATTCGGCAGTAATTATTTGCAGTCAACTGCAAGCAATATAGCACACAATGTAAAATTATATGCAGTCAAAATCCAGCGGCGTAGACTGCAGGCAATCTAACACACAATGTAAAATTATATGCAGTCAAAATCCAGCGGCCTAGACTGCAGGCAATCTAGCACACAATGTAAAATTATATGCAGTCAAAAACCAGCGGCCTAGACTGCAGGCAATATAGCACACAATGTAAAATTATATGCAGTCAAAAACCAGCGGCCTAGACTTCAGGCAATATAGCACACAATGCGATATTATATGCAGTCAAGATGAATGCTTATTGATATGGGGAGCTGGCGCTTAGCTCGCATTTCAACCTGTAGTAGATGGTTTTAGAAGGCACTTTTATTTGAAATGGTCTGACAGATTTGCTCCCTTGCTAGGAGTGTTTTTTGCGCTGCGTGGGTAGCAGCTTCAATAGCTGCCCAGTCGCCCGTTAGCGCATTTTGATATGCCAGCGTAGGCTGTGGTCCTACATGATAGATAAGGAGTACATAGCTGTTGTTGATCTTCTTGTCCCCGTCCTGGAGAATTGTTGTATTACTGTAGTAAAAATAAAATGCTTCCAGAATATGTACGTACCGGCAGGAAAGTACATAGGTGCATGTCTATATAATGAGTGCCTATATAGGTACCTTATTTTTAACCACTTTTGCCCTTTCCTTGCGTTTAAATGTAATTTTATAGCTGTTATTGTTGACAATTTCGATGAAATAAGGCTTTGTGAATGCTTTTTGGAATCCATATTTTAAATTGGAATGGTCATTGAAGCTCATACATTCCTTCGGTTTATAGCTCTTCAATTTTTATGCATTATGTGTACACGTTGTATCTACCACTATGGCAATTTTCCCCCAAGAATCACCAGCACATGTATTTTACATTAATGCAGAATAATGATGCGTCTCTCAGGTTTAAACCCATTTGATGCGTGCTTTTAACTTTAACCCTACAGTTTGCCATTCTTGTTTTCCAGTCATATTTAATTTATAGGCATTTGCGAATTGTTGCTGTGAGATCTGGTTGGAATCCAATGTGTTAGTTATTGGACATGATTTGACCGATACCTTATTGAATTTAATTGTTTGAACCCTCATCTGATCACCGTAGTATATTTATGATCGGATAGTGATTTATTTGGTTGAATATGTAATGTACCTGACTTAAGATTCTATAATTTTGACAGAATTATTTGTTGATAATGTTGCACCATGTAGCCAAATATTATGGGAATTCCAATTGATAAGTCAGAATTGTTCAATGTTGCATATTATAAAGAGCATCAGCAGACAGAAGAAACATATCTAGTATGTACCTACACGTTTAGATGCACAACCCCGCCGGTTTGGGGTTGGGTCAGCCAAAAGAAATCAAAAATTGAGATTTTAGAGCCAAATGACTTCAATAGCTAGCACAAATGCTAAAATTACTTTATATGTCTGTCTCATTTAACTTTGCGGTTTTCTTTTAAATTTTTCCGGAAGAATCAGGCTACAAAAGTGGTTTAGAATGTTGATGCAGTAATGCGGCTTAGCAATGACATACGTCCACATGGGGGTTTGGGGGTATGCTGCACCCCCAAAAGTTGGAATACCCCCAGAAATGAAATTACCCCCAGAATTCAATTTTTGGATTTTTTGTTGTTGCTTTTTTAGCGATTTTTGATGCCATTGGATAGTGCTCGATGAGAAACGTCGAAAACTGGTGTTTTTCGCCATACGACCACTTTTAAGACCATTTTTCGACCTTTGAAAATGTTTTCACTCTCCCCTCAGAAAGTTTTTAACCCCCCCCCAGAAATTCGGTGCTGCCCACCTATGCATACGTCTCCTTATGACACGTAATACTGCAGAATATAATATTTACCGTATTACTTTCAAACACTTTTGTAATCACTTTAAATTTTTTTAAAAACCTCAAAGCTAAATGAAACAGACTATACCTACCATGTTATTATACAGTTTTTACACTGAAAGAAAATTTTCAATTTTTATCTATTGTAGTCCTTCATTTTGCCTCATTTTCTCTGAAAATTTCCCATTTTTCCATTAACTTTGTGCATACATAATAAGAATGAATTTTTATCCACAATAAGCCGAGAGATTATAAATAATTACATATATATGTATATCAGATCAATTCGGAGACAGTTTTTAAATTTAATGACCAAACATGTGTGAAACAATTCCCCTACGTGCATGACTATGGCAGACAGCAATTTTAGTCTCTTTAATACAAGTGCGCTCGTAAATTTTAAAACCATCTCCGACAACAAGCTGACAGATTGCGGTTATGTCATCGATCTGATATATAATTATCGTAACCCACGCTTTACTGACGGTGAAAATTCCTAAAATTTATGTACGAAGTTGTGCGAAACAGACTATAGGTACGCCCATACACGGCGGGCATAGTAGCGAATTCCCTTCAGAATCCGGTCCAGAAAACATCGATAGACCCCCAGAATTAAATTTTTTGCTCTTTTTTGGCAATTTCGCCAAATTAAACCCCTCGAAATTTGGTCGCTGCCCATGTATGGGTGCGACCACACGTGGGCAGAGCATGAGAGGTGATGGGGGTTGGAACCCCTCAGAAGTTGAAACCCCTAGATTACTGTAAACCCTCAGAATTCTATTTTTAGTAATATATTTTCAAAGGTCAAAAAATGGTCTTAAAAGTGGTCGTATGGCGAAAAAAACACCATTTTTCGACGTTTCTCATCAAGCACTATCCAGTGGCATCAAAAAATCGCTAAAAAGGCAAAAAAAATTCAAAAATTGAATTCTGGGTTGGGGGTATTTTGATTTCTGGAGGGATGGGTGTTTCAACTTCTGGGGGAGTGCATTTTCCCAAACCCCCCATGCCCACGTGTTCATCTAAGCCTCCCTCCTAGAATTTCCTTGCTGCCCACGTATGGGTGCGAGTTGCGTGCGACTACTTTGTGGGTTTCTATACCAAGATAAAATCAAGAACAGGGTAAATAGACTACGGTTGCCGTAGTCCAAATATTGCATTGATATAATAAATAGGTACATAATCATATCCGTCGAACTAATGATAAAAGCTCTTATAGTTATCCCAAAGTTGAATATATCCCTAACTTAAACATTGTGAAGCAGACTAAACTGAGCATTTGAATGGGACCAAATTCAGCTCAACTCGCAATGCAACATTACTGCTGAATTCTATATTTGTTGATAGCACCATATGTTTGGCAAATTTAATTCAGTGCTACACTTTGTAAGTGGTGTGATAGGTTTCATAGGTACCTGACTTATGCACATAGGACCCATGTAAGCAAAAATAAGTAGTAATTACATATATACTATGTACATAGTCACGAAAATCTAATTGAATCGGTGATTGCTTGAGTTTCTAGAAAAATCAGGGATTAACCACAGGACGCCATGCCACCATACGTAAGCAGCCAGAAAATTCTGGGGGTGCAAGATTTTTTGAAAATCAAAAAATGGCCTTAAAAATGGTGGTTGGTATGACGATAAAAACACCATTGTTTGACTTTCTCATCAAGCACTATCCATTAGCATCAAAAAATTGCGAAAAAAACGAAAAAAATTTTCAAAAATTGAATTCTGGGGGGGGGTATTTTGATTTCTGGAGGGTATTTTGGTTTCTGGGGGCTGCATACCTCCCCCCGAACCCCCCCATGCCTGTGCATGCCACACCTGTATGTCAACAGAACTCGTTTTAAATTTCAAGTGTTAAAGCATTTAGATTTAATTTTGAGACATGTTGTCAATTTAAGTCTCCTTGAAAGATGTCTGATGATCAATTTCACCCATAGATTCTTCTCCTGTGCAAGATGACCCGTTATATTCATGCATGGATATGGCGTCTAGATGTACCCGAATCCGGAAAACCCCGGTATTTGAAAAAGTCGGATTGAATTTCGAAAAATCTTATTTTCGTTTTTTTCCACAATTTTGTGATGCTGCCTGTTTAGAGCATAGAATATGGGAAAATAGTGTTTTCTGTCAGAAGTTCCTGCAATAAATTTATAGGCAGAAGGTACCAACCACCACCTGCTTTAACCTGCGTTCTCACAGGATTACCGGAAAATTGCTCGAGAACAATTAATCGCCTAGCAATCGCTCGCCCAGCAATTGCTCGCCCAGTAATTACTCGCCCACCAATTACTCGCCCAGCAATTGCTCGCCCAGCATTGCTCGCCCAGCAATTGCTCGCTCATTTGCCCAGCGATTGCTCGCCCAGCAATTGCTCACCAAACAATTGCTCGCCAATCACCAACAATTGGTAGCCAAACGATTACTTGCTGAGCAATTGCTCACCAGTGAATTGATCACATAGGAACCGCTCCCTATAAGCATTGTTGCTTCTCATTTATTTGAATCAGCAATTGTCATTATATATCGGAATCATGCGCTTTAAAAATGGAAGGTGCGTTAACTCCAAAAATCGACCGTCCCTGGATCTTGTAATCATCTGGTCTAAACAAAATGGTATAATTAAGTAGGTACAATTTAGTTCTGCTGTGGTGTTGCATACATTTGCGCTTATACATTTTTCTATTTACAGATTGTTTCGTTTTTGGTAGGAAAGAGAGAATAAGCAGTAGTTACAGTTTGAAAGTATTCATTTTTAGTGTATTAAAATGATTTTTAATTCGTTTAATTTTAATTTTCAGTTTTAATGCACTCAATAAAGTCGACAGGTGCTCGCCACCGCCAGGCGATTGCTCGCCAATCACCTGTGTGATTAGTCAAGAAGAATTGCATTTTTAAGTTTTTTTTAATTCGTTCTATTAGTTACAAGCTGATCATTGAAGCAAAGTAATTCAAGTTGGAAATTTTTCTGATTTTCAGAACAGGAATTCGGCAGCGCAGAATTTTTTCAGTCCGATGGCTCTAGACCTAATGGTACGCTGATAACACTTGGAACTACAAACTACTGCTTCTTTCTCTTTCCTTAAACGGCTCAATCTGTACGTACTACGTACGTGAGCGCAAATGTATGCGACATCACAGCAGAACTAAATTGTACTTAATTACAATCGCTCAGTAAGTAATCGTTCGGCTAGTAACTGTTGGTGATTGGCGAGCAATTGTTCGTCGAGCAATCATTTGGCGAGGAATTGCTGGGCGAGCAATTGCTGGGCGAGCAATAGCTGGGGTAGCTATTGCTGGGCGAGCAATTGCTCAGCGAGCAATTGTTGGCGAGCAATTGTTCTCGAGCAATTGTTGGCGAACAATTTTCCGCACACGTTCTCACAGAGCACATGTAAGTACCTACATATAGTCTGTTTCATTTATCCGAGAGCGTTTTCAGTAAATGTTTTCGGAGGCTACAGTAATCCCTTTTTTCTTATTTACTGTAGGTCGCTAGATCTCACTGTAGCTACGTAGCAAAGCAGAATTGTTCAATAACAGTCTTGCGGTATAATTTATTCTTGTCTTCCAGCAGATCAATCAACTTACAGATAAAATCGCGCATTCAGCTTATCCTAAGTTGCACTTTAAACACAATAGACTAAGATGTTAAGAAACGCCGCGAAATCCCGCATAGCTCAGTGGTAAAACGTCTGCTTGTCGCGCCGAAGCTACCCGGGTTCGATTTCAGCCGGCAGCTTTTTATTTAGCGCACTTACTGTGTGTAGTACATATGTCCCAGCACTGATTAAATACCTAAATTAAATTTATATTGGCGGATAAGTGCATTAAAAATGGAAGAATTCCAACCACTCGCCCTCACCGAGCTGATCTGCCAAGTTACAGTAATTCGTCTTGTTTCGCTTACTGTAGCCCTTGGAAAATTTACTAAAAAGCTCTTGAATAAATGAAACAGACTATACATATGTAATTGTAATTAAGATATGTATGCCTAAACTAATGAATTCGCTTTCCGAGTAAAAGATTTTGTAGAATATACTTGGAATTGTGGATTATTATGGATGTAAAAGGAGGGGACTAGGGAAAATTCCTACCTAAAGTCGGAAAATCTGCTAAAAATCACACTTTCTCTAAGCAACGCAAAAAATCGATGTATATTCTGCGGCCAACAGATTAAAAAATAAATATTCAACCATAACAATGATTGAAACAGCAGCACGTTAGCTGGCGCAGTAGCTATGGGAAATGATATTAAGCAAAACTAACAAGTCTTCCAAGCCAATTGAATGAAATAGCAAACATCGAAGACAATTGAAGACATGGTTGGTTAAAAACAGTAGGAAACACGTAAGTTGACTTGAAACAGACTTAATGTAGATACACCAGCATGCCCGAAACGATTGTGTGCACTAATCAATCGGCTCCTGCTTTGCTTGCTATAATGCTCATAAAACAAAAAACAACTTTAAATACAATACCTCTTAGTTTTCTATCAATCAGGTGCCAGCAATTTAAAAAAAGTAACCTTGATAGATTTCGTTTATACACTCTTATCTGAAACTTCGAACATTATTTAAAAAAGACACTTTTTTAGAGGCCGCAGAATATACATCGATTTTTTGCGTCGCTTAGAGAAAGTGTGATTTTTAGCAGATTTTCCTGACTTTAGGTAGATTTTTCCCTAGTCCCCTCCCTTTTACATCCATAATAATCCACAATTCCAAGTATATTCATCTTTTTTGTTCCATCGGAGCATTTTTCTTTGCTAGTACACTACTTTTAATTAGCGTGATTTCAGTACATCAGTCAGTAAACACAATCAGTAACATGCCACAATAATGACAACAGTCCAAGAACGCGGAAAACAATATTGTTCTTAACATCAGCATTATCCTTTTTAAACAAGACAACCTTATTGACACCATCCATTATCAAATTAAAACTGCATTAAGTTATTTTCTTCTTAATGTGCAGTTCACTTATAATCAAGCACAAAAATTTAACCGACGAATTCACATTGCAAATCCTCACTCAATCAATACACAAGCACAATGTGTTGTGACTTTTGAAATTGAAACACCTAATTTTCAACCTTCAAATTGAAAATTGGATCAATTTTCAAATTGAAAATTGGGTCAATTTTTCAAATTGAAAATTGGGTGTTTGAATTTGCGATGAAGAAAATAATTCAAAAGATAGTCACTTGGTTCACTTAAGCCGAGTAATAAAACAACGACCGTCCACCAATTCCAAACTAAACGCAACTAATCTGATCACTATGAAAAAGTTTTGAAAATGAGCTTGCTAAGCGAGAGTTCTAAACCAAGAGAAACTTTAAAGTTAAAAACCTACCATTAAATTATGAGAGAATTATAAAAGATTTTAAACTTCAAGAAAATGGAAAAGGCGGGATGTTGGTAAATTAGAAGGCAAAGATTTTCGGCAAAAATTCAAAAACTTCACGCAAATATCAAAAATGTAAGGAACACTAACGCTTTGATTTGGTAGTAAAATAAATTTGTAGTATAGACTACATATTAACAACAAAATGAATAGTGCAAACTTTACACAACTACTAGGTGTAGGGAATACTATACAGTTTACGGCTTATTAATGTACATGATTACAATAAAGCTGTATATCTTTGTCGACTTCTGTGCACAGTAGTGTGATTGCTGGTTCATTTTAAACCACTTTTTGCGCAATTTTACATCAATTAAACGATAGCTCTCCATGTGCAAGATTTTGTGAAACATATTATAAAACACGGCTAAGAAAGATTTAACTTTAATGCGTAACCCATTTAAGACAAAATTACATCTCTTCAATGATCTAAGGACACTTGAACATAATTTTTAAATCACTTTCGGATTACTTTTGAGGGTAAACAAACTCATGCATGTACATATTCTTTTGACAACAGTAGGTATGTAAAATATATGCAACAAACAAAGAATCTACATTCCAATTATTTACGAAATATTCAAGGTTTATGAGTTCTACATAGGTATACTTTTCGCAATATTTATATTACCTATATTTAAAGTAAGTCAACATTAAAACCGATTTCTAGCAACTTGATGCACTTTAAAAAATACACAGTAGTTTAAAAAACGGACTAAATGTAACTCGTTTGCAGGTAGTTATGGATGTATGTACCCACCAACTGGTACTTTAAACTGAAACGGCGTTCGATCTCACATTTGGACTTTCTCGCGCGCCTGCGCATCATGCCTGAACGCGGCGGCTTATCCTTCATCACGAATCCATTAAGGGTCGAATGACAGAACGCTGGTTTACGTTAACCGATGCATGGTTAAAGTCCAGAAAAAGTCGAATAAAATCTCCAGTTAAATGTTTTTGGTTTGACAGAAAGCCGGTTAACTTTAATCATCGGTTAAAATCTGGTTAACCGCTGGTTAAATATCGGTATGATAGAAGGCCGGTTAAACTAACCGGAGGTTAAGAACGACTGATTTAACCGGAGATTTTTAACCCTGCTCCTAGCAGGGTTAAATATCTGGTTAAGTATTATTTTTGTTGTTAGCTATGGATGGATCGCTTTTTTCAAGCTTCGACATTTTTCTTCAAGCTGGGCTTTGCATCGCGATCGACAGTCGGGGTTTTCTTCAAACGCGTCGACGATTGATTTCAATTTTTTTCTTCGTTTGTGTAGTAACGTCGTCCGTTTTCTTATTTTTGATAATGTGTTTATGTTTTGATACGCATTCAATCAAAAAGTGAATTTCAAGAGTCGAAAAATTTAAATTTCGCTCTTTTTTTAGAAGACATTTTAATTCACAAAAGACGGGAGAATGAAGGAAGGTAACAAACAATGCAAGAACAGTATTAACGCGTCGACAATGGATAAGTAGGTATACGTAATGAAGTCAAATAACTGCATGCAACGAATTATGCAGATACGAATCATTACAAGCTCGTTGATTTCCTGTGCTGAGAATCGTGAGAAAATTTTTTAACCACTGGTTAAAGTCTGGTTACCAGACTTTAACCATAGGTCAGACAACCAGAGTTTAACCAGCGTTCTGTCACACTGGTTAAATTTAACGGCTGGTTAAATTTACCCTAGCTAACCGGAGGTTAGAGCTGAACCATAGGTTAAACTAAGCAGCCTTCAGTCATTCCGGCCCTAAAACGTCATGTTTCGCCTACGCTGCTATTATGTTTTTTTCAATATTTCTGTCAGTGTGTATCAGTCGTAGCTTCGTGAATCGTGATGTTTCGATTTACATTCTTGTTTTGTTGAAGTGTAATCCTTTATATCTAGTCTATTTCACGAAACATTGTGCATGGAAATCTATTGTCAGCTTACTAGTGATACCTATAATCTGTTTCATTTGAGAGCTTTTCCAGCAAATCTTTTCCGAGGCCACAGTAACTCTGTCTTTCCTACTTATTGTAGGTCGTTTAGAGATCACTTTAGCTACATTTGAAGGAAAGGTTTTTCAATCAAATTTTTTACGGCATAATTTATCTTTGACTTCCAGCGTGTCATGCAACTTGCGAATGGCAGTTACCCCTGAATTTTTATGCTGACATGCATGGATGCGATATTTTTTAAAAATTTGGCCTAATCGGAACCTAAAGAATTTTATTGCTGCATGGTTTGCGGGGGGTCAGGAGGTCTGAGGGTCAAAAATTAAACTTTTTTCGGCCAAAATGACGGTAAAAAGTGGTATAAGCGCTAAAATAGCGTTGAAACTACATTATTACATGGTTTTTGGTCAATTTGAAGCACTTTAGAAAAAGAATATATATTTCTATCCATTTTTGGCCTTCATTTTGCCTCATACTGCCACAAAAATTTCCACCGTATCTTTCTAAGGGTCTAGCTAGACCCCAAAATGATTATGGGTTGCTTGCTATCCAGCTCGTACTCTAGTTTTGCCCTCCCATGCATACTGGATTTACATGGGCCACGATATCACAACATTAAATAAATGACACAAATATTAGTTTGGGCATAAAGCTTTAAATACATTCTCCGATAAGCTGAATTATAACATTGATCTGATATATTCTACATATACCTATATCGTAATGCGAAAAATTATGTGAAACAGACTATAAATGCGAATGAAATTCAATATTCAAAACTTTTCTGAAGCAATATGTATTTCTTCCTTTTGCTAATTGATTTGGGGTCTCAAATATTGAAGTTTAATATCGATTTGATCGTGCAGTGACTGTTTGACCGTGGAGCACACCAATTTCCTTCCACATTAGTTACTTTATTGTAAACGCTTCGAAGCATTGCGAATTACAAAAAAGTGTCATACATACATACATATGTATTTCTGCTGTCAATGAATCAACAAAACTCGTCATTTTTTATTTTTGCTTTTCTTTTTAGAATCTACTTACATTGTATGTGCATGTATGTATATATGTACGTACATACATCAAATAGGCAGCACAATGTGTACCTATCCTGCCCTCTTTTTTTGCGAACTGTGTCCTAAATTGTAAAATTTTGTCATTTGAATTATTTTGTATGGATATGCGGTGACCTTTAATTTTGCTGCAAATGACATGTAGTAATGCATATCAGGGACTTAGCTGTGGGGGATAGAAGAGGACCAGTCCCCCACAGTTTTGGAAGTAAGTTGTCTTTAACAAAGGCCGCCCAAAAGAAAAATTTGAAAGTTTTTGAAGCGCAGCCATAGCTATCTGATAGGCTAGAATATGTATATCTAAGCATTCGAGCACACTTAAGCCTATACAATATTTATGTATTTATTTAGAATAACTGAATTCGCCCGTATTGCCCGTATTCCCTTTTTTTCGGAGATATCCAGCTATAAATTTTTCGTCTCAAAATTCAGAAGGCCAGCTGTACGCTATTGTACATAGATACTACAGGTAAGTGCATAAGGTACCTAACTATTTCTTATTATAAGTATAATCTGTTTTTTAACCTGTGCTTGGATCCGCTCGGGTAACTAATAACTTATTACTGTAGCGCTTGAGTTTTCCCTTGCTTGGCGGAGTCGATAGCAAATTTTTTTTAGGTATGACAAGTCTAGCAATGAATAAATCGGGTGTTACAGTGATAAGCAAATCGGTTTGCCGAGTGAATTCTACGAAATAGCTTAAAAAATACAGTATATAGCCTGTTTAATTTATCCGAGAGCTTTCTCAGCAAATCTTTTCCGAGACTACAGTAAGTCTATTTTCCCTACTTACTGTAGGTCATTTAGAGATCACTGTGGCTACATAGGAAGGTAGGTTTTTCAATAAAATTTCTTACGACCTGTTTAATTCTTATTTTTCAGCAGATCATGCAGCATGCGGAAGGAATTCGCGCATTCAGTTTGTCATAAATCGTATGTTAAACACAATAGACTAGCATTCATCGTGAAAACTTTCGCTTAGCGTAGTGGTAGAACGTCTGATTGTCGTCGAAGCAACAAGGGTTCGATTCCTGCTGCAAGATTTTTATTTAGGGCACTTACTGTAGTATGTCACAGCACTATTTAGATGCTCGAATTAAGTCTATATACATACGTACGTAGACGTTTAGTACATTACAAATGAAAGAATGGCGGCCGCTCACCCCCACTCAACTTTTCTGTCGTGTAACAGTAAATCACCAAGTTAAGCATAATGTAGCCTTCTAAAAAATTTACTGAAAAGCTCTCGAATAAATGAAACAGATTATAGGTACCTATCTACTTCAAAATGTGTCACCAATCGAAAAGTCATAAAGTATTACGATAATTATACTTCTAATCAATGCTAAAATCGCAATCTGCCGGCTTCTTGTCGGACAGTTTTAAAATTTATGACCAAACTTCTGTGAAACAGGTAATTGTCGGTTACCCCCCATCAGGACTTTTAGCAAATTTCTCCTTTTGTATCGCTTTTTTTGCCTAAATTTTCTTTGAATGACTGGGTTTCAAAACCTAGGACAGGCTAGATTCTATTAAAAAGGCGATATTTGAGCAGAAAAATCGTGAAAAATTTGGATAGGGTATAACCGACTATAATCTGTTCCATTCCAAATGGCTCATTTTTAGCTAGTCTTATTACTGTAACAGATTTTCACTGGCACAAATGGCATCTTCAGTTATGCTCTCTCATACTGGCTGCTTGCTTTAAACTCTTATAATTGATATTTAATATGCTTTGTTTAACATGCGGCGCACACTTTTGGGCATAGGGGATATGGGGGGCACCCCCCAGACGGCCGAACACCATCCAGAAACAAAAATATCCCTCAGAATTCAATTTTTGAAATTTTTTGTTTTTTACAATTTTCTTCGTGCTAGGGATAGTTCTCGATGAGAAACGTTAAAATGTATTTTGACCTTTGAAAAATCTTGCTCCCTTAGAATTTTGGTGCGGCTCACCTATGGTGTCGCAGCTAACAGACTGTCGCAGCAACCTAGCCCATAAAATATTCTGCTACCGTAATAAGTCGTAGAGCGAAAAATGGCCGTTTGGTATGGAACAGACATAGTACATAGCATACATACGTGGGCAGCCCCAAAATTCTGGGGTGCAAGATTTTTCAAAGGTAAAAAAATGGCCCTAAAAATGATGGTATGGTGAAAACACCACTTTTCAACGTTTATCATCGAGCACTATCCATTGGCATCAAAAATTGCGAAAAATTTAAAAATTGAATTCTGGCGACTAAAGCATTGATCTGATATGTATATAATTATCGTAACCCATGGCTTACTGTCGATATAAATTCTTAAAATTTATGCACGAAGTTAAGTGAAACAGGCTATAATATACTTGTCTGGTACTTTCAAATGTAAAATAGAAAATCCATGATTTTTTGACAATACATAGTTGCTCAAGTTTAACCCACCTTTGCAATCGGTTTACTCTGTATCAGAAATTATGATCCACGCACAGGGTTTCGTCAAATGGAACATATTTACTTTGTAGAACTGCTGCTCTGGCCATCCTGGATCTTCTCAAAAATTTATAGCACATGTAAAGCTACAGATTTGTAACTTCAGGTTCAGAAAACAAGTTCAAATTTACACAATTTATTCCAAGAACAATACCTTGAAAATAAATTTCCAGCATTCAAGATTATGACAGAAGCAGATTTTAGCTATTGTACGAAATTTTGCTTGAAAAATTTATACTTGTAATTAAACAGAAAACAATGCTCTAGTTTAAACCTCCTGTGAAAGCAATCTACAATAATTTGAAAATTGCTTTTCATGCACAATTCGTAAAACAGGTACCTACATCATAGGTAAAACAATCATGTCACCAAAGATGGTCAGCATGACCGATATGGGATAGGAGGGGGTCATTTGGGCCCAGAAAACCTCAGTTTGGGTTAACTATCCTCCAAAATCGATAATGCTGTGCATTCATGGTCTGACTGGACCCTAAATCCCCACGTGCATGTTCCTCAAGTAAACTCATTGTTAACTAGAAAACATCGAGACAACTTCAATTCAGTTTTGTGCAAGAAAACTGGAACCAGCGTGGCATTCGTAAGGATCACTAGTCTGGCAAACTTCCTGAGAGGAATCGAATAAAAGTACGAGTTGTTTACCAACGAAAAGTATGAAAATTCGTCTCAGTGACCGTAAATTAGAAAACTGATGAATTTTCTAAGTAATTCAGTAACCTACGTACATACTCGTACATATGAGCCTACTCGCTTATAGTAAGCACGTCTCAAGAAACAACGAAAAACAACCCGAGCATCTTAATGTGTTTTTAGCCTTTACAGTTTAAGAGGTTAATGATTCAGTAGCCTTTTGCTGAAGGAACTAGTCAAGCCTCCGAAAAACAAAGCTGCTGGAATCCAACTTCGTTTTAAACACAGATTTTCCATTAAATTCACACATTAATTTATTCACCTCGTTTACTTCACAACCGGTTAGCTCTGACGACAATAAACAAAGACAAAAATAGACGTAGGCACGGCGAAATCAAATGTTGACTGTAAATAACTTACCCATAATAATTGAATAGGACGAAACAAATTACATATGCCATATCGTAGATATGAATCATATTCAAGCATACTGATTAATCATATTCAAGCATACTTATTAATAACATCCTGCGCTACTTAAGCGAAAGAAGCATTCGCTAACAAGTACCTACTTTAATCGCACTGCGCTCAATCTGATATTTACAACAATCGAATTGCTAGATATAATAAATATATATCTCTCTATAAGTACACATACATACACACCATAAAAAACGTGCATAGAAATATTAGTAAATCAGTAATTAGTTAAAACAATTTTGAACAAAATTAAAATTAATCAGTCAAACAAAGTTAAAGATAATTAGCAAAACAGTCGAAATTTTGAGCGAAACAATCGAAATTTTGTGACTCTTTCAATAATGCAATAACTTGAATTTCGTCAACCCCCCTACAAAGTTAACTTAGAACTAATTGAGATATTTCGGAGAAAAAACCGAAAACGTACGAACTTAATTTAACAGGAGAATGTAGTACTCAAAGCCTGAAACACGATTTAATTTCGAAGGTGGGCTCAAAAGTTATAGTCAAAATTTATCGAGGACCGTTAAGAGCTATGTATGTATGCATACATGGGCAAGGTAAAGGAGGCCAGAGGGGGGGGTAAAATCCAGGAATGGTGATATAGTGAG
>JAVLUZ010000399.1:189078-380639 GCA_036768485.1 Mermis nigrescens | reverse complement strand
TTCAGTATACACAAATTAGGAACCAAAAACATTTCTGATCAGGTACTGGTTGAAAATAAGTTAAATAACAACTTGAGCTTGAGATAGGTCAACTGACCTGCGGCAAATTCATACTCAGGTAGAAATTTTAGGTCTTAGGCTTAGGCTGCTGAGATCGACGAAAAGCAGCCAGCAATATTAGGGCTGAGGGGATCGAGCCGTAAGGTCTGTAAGGGTCAAAAGATCGAAAGCCTTAGAGCTGTGCGATTGGGGCCAGCACTAAGCGCAGACTTAAGTACCTACGCATCTAGGTAAATCTCGAAGGCAATGTCAGCCTCGCCTGTATCGCTATTGTAGATACAGGGCAGCTACATTTACATTATTGATTTTTTTTAAACTTCTCTCTTTTCCTATAGTCTGTTTCATTTAAGCTGAGGTTTTTTTTAAAATTTTAAACGACTACAAAAGTGTTTAAAACTAATACAATTAATACGAAATTTTAAGTGACATTTTACAGTATGTCGAGTCACTTGGGACGCATGCCAGTGTTAAGCCACATTACTGCATCAAAAGTTTAAACCTCTTTGTAGCCTAATACATGGGAAAATTTGGAAGAAAATTGCAAGTTAAATGGAAACAACTATAGGCTTAGACTTAGTAGTACTTCCGCTTAATATCGGTATCACTCCCACCTACTTATATCGATATACAGGCATTGTTGTAATGCACGCCGTATGGGGTTTAAAAAATTGCTTTCTTTTCTTTTCTTGGATTACAGTAAACTTGAATGCGTGCGAATGTAAATATTTCACGTCAAACCAGCATTTTGGATTACGTGTTAACTTATGAACATACTTTCTCTTTTTTAGCAAGATAAATTCCTATCAAAAAGATAAAGATAAAGATGGCCTGTGATTTTCTAAAAGATAAAGATAAAACAAAGAAATCGTCAAGATATCTTTTACAACACTAGTACATACATCTGTCGATATGTAGTCTGTTTCATTTAGTCTTCAGGTTTTTCATTGAATTTAATCCGCATAAATCAGGCTACAAAAGTGGCTTAAATTTTTGGTACAGTAATGCAGCTTGACATTGGCAAGCGTCACCCCATTACTCGATTTACTGTAGAATATCACAGCTACTGCGCTAGTTTAAAACACTTGTAGGAACCTTAATTTTTTCAAAAACGTCAAAGTTTATTAAACGGACTATGACTTGGGGGCGGATTAAGGGAGACTGGGGAAGGACCACATTGCAGCACCAAAATTCTGAGGAGTGCAGAATTTTTCAAAGGTCAAAAAATGCCTTAAAAATGATGGTATGGTAAAAACACCATTTTTCAACGTTTCTAATAGGCGAAAAATGATGGTATGGTAAAAAACACCATTTTTTCAACTATTGGCATCAAAAAAAAAAAATTGCGAAAAAAACAAATGAATTCTTAAAAATTGAATTTGTGGGGTTTTACCCTGGAGGAGGGTATTTTGGGTTTTTGGGGTGCATATCCACCAAACTCCTCTCCATGCTCAGGTGTGATAGGACCAATTTGGCATGTGCGCGCCCCCATAAACCAAAAACTCACAAAATTAAATTTTAGAAAACGCTTCTTTGTGTTTTTTTCGCAATTTTTTGATGCCAATGGATAGTGCTCGATGAGAAACGTTGAAAACATGGTGTCTTTTCGCCATACCATCATTTTTAAGAACCATTTTTTTACCTTTAAAAAATCTTGAACACCCCAGAACTTTTGTGGCACAAACCTATGCTAGGGACGGCCCTTATCGGCCCCGGATAGTAATTTGCAATGATTTTCGGCCATCAGTGATTATAATTTCTCATTTCCGGCGCCTTGCAATACAATGACGTTTCTTATTTGTTGGCAACCTGAAACCATTTGCTCTTAGAATACGTTTCAAAACGATTTCAAGAGCAGAAACAGCTATTTAGCAGAACTTTCCGGGCATTATCCCGAAGTCGAAAGACATTTAGTGATTTTTTTGCGCGTAATCGTCGAAAATTTTAAAAATTTTTCGAAAAATGTTGCGTCAAAGTCGACAATGAACGCCAAATAAAGCTAACTCGCACATGAAGGCGAAATGAGAAACGTCGAAAAATCGTGTTAAATCGTCATAATACCATTTTAAGGCCATTGTTTGACCTTTGAAAAATCTTGCACCCCCAGAATTTTCTTGCTTCCATGTACATATGTTGGGATACCGCCCTACGTAAATCCTTTGATCAGACACTGCTGCTGATGGTCTAATCTTGCACCAGTATGAAAGACGCATTATCAATTGGAATTTCTAATGAATTTAGGCTGTACCGTGTAACAACAGCAAGTATTTCGGACAAAATTAGACTTTGATGTAATGCTCACATACACTCATATTTGATCAATCCGAGTAAATTCATAACTGCACAATCACAGAGTGGTTCGTTAGAGAACATACATATAAGATCATAATAAACAGACTATAGCCTGTTTGATTCATCTTTTGAGGTTTTTGAAAAAAATCTTAAGTGATTACAAAATTGCTTTAAACTAATGCAGTAATTATAATATTCTAAAAAGTATTATGTATCATATGGAGACGCAAAGCTGCATTACAAAATTGCTTTAAACTAATGCAGTAATTATAATATTCTACAGTATTATGTATCATATGGAGACGCAAAGCTGCATTGCAGCATCAACATCTAAAACCACTTTTGTGAGTTCGATCTTTGCGGAAAAATTTAAAGAAACCGCAAAATTAAATGAAACAGATTATAGAAATATCACATCCAATTAATTTAAGATGTTGAATCATGTCCAATAATTGACACAATGGTTGCTTAGCCAGCTATAAAATTACATTTAAACGCAAGAAAAGGGCAACTACAGCTTAAAATAAAGTACCTATAGACACTGAATGCATAGGCATGCACCTATATGTAGGTATTTCTCTGGGGGTACGTACATATCCTCCAAGCATTTCATTTATTACAGTACATTCCCCGTCCTATCTTGCAGGACCTGAACTTACGCTTTCTGGCTCATCAAAGCTAACGGGCGACTGGGCAGTTATTGAAGCTGCTACCCATGCAGCGCAAAAACACTCCTTAGCAAGGGAGCAAATCTGCCAGACCATTTCAGATAAAGTGCCTTCTAAAACCATCTATTACAGGTTGAATGCGAGCTAAGCGCTGCCTCCTCATATAAATAAGCATTCAGCTTGACTGCATATAAGAGTCAGCATTGTAGCGATATTGCCTGCAGTCTAGGCCGCTGGTTTTGACTGCATACATTTTACATCGTGTGTTAGATTGCCTGCAGTCTAGGCCGCTGGATTTTGACTGCATATAATTTTACATTGTGTGCTAGATTGCCTGCAGTCTAGCCGCTGGATTTTGACTGCATATACTTACATTGTAAAAGTTAGATGTCGCAGTGCCTAGCTGCCGGATTATGACTGCATATAATTTTATATTGCAGAACAGACGTTCGCAGTTCAGGCCGCTGGATTTTTGACTGCATATAATTTTACATTGTGTGTTAGATTGCCCGTCTTGTGCCGCTGGATTTTGACTGCATATAATTTTACATTGTGTGCTAGATTGCCTGCGGTTGACTGTATATAATTACTGCCGTTGTTTACTAATCCTCTGAAACATCCGGGCTAAAATAACTTGTTTACTGCTATAAATTTATGTAATTACTGCTTTTCTTCAGAAAGTTGCGAAAATGAGCTTCAAATGATCAAATTTCAATCGCCTTTGCCACATCGCAACAGACGTATTACTACATTGCGTTTTATTCAGAGAACTGCAAAAATCACTCTAAAATGATAAAAATATCGAAAGTATTGGGCTATTTGCGCCGGCTATAAATCACGTATTGTTCGGGAAAGTTAAAAAATTTAGCGTAAGTTATAAATATGTCTGCAGCAATTTTACTTGCCTTTGATCATACTTTTTCTTTACATTTCCTTTCAGAAAAACGCTATTTAATGACATATTAATGAACAATGAAGTTATTTCTATAAATCTTGAAACTTCTAACTTAAATTTTGCGTGAAAAATGATTCTAGAGACAATGAAACAATGAGACAAAAAATATTCTGCATGTTAATGACGGATTTTTTAGTTAAACCTCGACAGTTTGAAAAATACCGTCTCGTGTGACAGTTTGAAAAAATACTGTCTCGTGTCTAGATATTATATTTCCGACAAATCCGGGGCTGACGCACGTGAAGGTTGGGGCGAGTCTAGCCCCTGAATGGAAAAATGGAAATTTACTGGACGTCTATTTGGTTTTCATTGTAATGTATCTTATCCTGAACGCCTGAAGTTTCTTAACCTACCTTCTTTAGAACTTCGTCGTCTTCACATATGTCTATGTCTAATGTATCAAATTATAAACGGTTTATCTTGTATTGATGCTAATGAATTTTTCATTTTTAGTTCCTGCAAAACTCGAGCAACAAACCGCCGTAAACTTAAGTTACCAGTTGTCCGTTCAAATGCTCACCTCAACGATTTTTCTCAGCGCTATTTGAAAATTTGGAACTCCTTACCTGATCAAATAGTCACCTCTCCCAACCTTCGTTTGTTCAAAAGAAGAGCTCCGAAACATTGATTTTACAATTTTATTATCGGGGCATACCTAGTTGTACCACACTCGTGATCTGTATGTCCTTTTGTTCAGTCGTTGTTTTATCACGTATCCATGTTTTACCAAATTTCGCGCATTTACTGGACAATAAATATTTTCTTGTCTTGTCTTGTCTTGTAAAATGAGGCAAAATGAAGGCAGAAACATGAAAATTGAATATTTTTCTTCAAAAGTGCAGTAGATTGACTGAAAACGTGTTATAATGTATTTTTTACGCTTTTTGTAGAGCTTATACGTATTTTTGAGGTCATTTTGTCCAAGATAACTCCAAAGAACGGCTGACCCCCAACCCAGATCGGCCATGCTTTGCATCTATGATCAACAGCCTTTGTCTTAAAATTAGCGTGTTTTGTCTCAAAAGTGTAACAGATTCTATAAATTAGTGTTTACCGCAGAAACGCTATAATTGTAAAAACACTTGAATCTCATTTTATACTAATTAGAGCTGTACTGGGCAGAGGCGTAGCCAGGATTCTGGTTCGGGGGGCATAAACAATTTTTTTTAAGATTAATTTTGCATTGAATGCCAGTAACGTTATCAGTGTTTTTTTGTACAAGGTCCGTTTGAAGATGTACAAAGATGATCCCAAAGTCTTTGTACATTTTGTACATGCAAATTTTTGTGCACTATACTATAGTGGAGTAGCGATTTTAGTGTAGTAAAACAGGGTTTTCGATCTTCGGTAGTGTATTTTAGCTAATTTCTGGGTTTCTGACGCCAAAAATTACTAAAAATTGTCTCAAAACGGCGCGAAGCTGCTGAAAAGTTTGACATTTTTTCATTCTAAATCCAAATTCTGCTATTAAAGGACAAACAATTACTCATTTCGGCGCAAAGCGCCAAAATTTTTGAGAATTTTACACCATTTTACAGTTTTGTCTTCCCAAAAATCTTTGTACATTTTGTACACACACAATTTTTGATTAGTATATATAATATGGTACTGTAGCGATATTTAGTGTTGTAAAAACAGAATTGTTCGACTTTTAGTAGTGAATTTAGATAATTTCTGGATCTCTAAGGGCAAAAATAAAAAAATCGTCTTAAATGGCGCGAAGCGCTGAAAACTTTGACATTTTCTCTTTTTAAATGCAATTTCTGCCATTATAAAGATATACAGAACACCCAAATTACTTATTTCATCGCGCCAGCGCCGAAAATTTTGCGAATTCCAGACCTTTTTTGCAATTTTTGTCTTCCCAAAAATAGTGATCGACCGGTGGCAACTTTTTTGGCCGGGGCGAGGCGGTAATGGGGCTGAAAAAAAAATCAGGGCCCGACGGGCCGGGGACTGGCCGGAGTCAGACAAGGAAAATATTATTGCATGACACATACTTGGGGTGGGTATAGGAAAAGAAATAATGAGCGACTGCTCTATTCAGTAGTAAATGGCAAGCGCAAAGTTGAGTGCGCTTTTTCATATCAAGTTTAATTACTATTTATGTCACAAGAAACAAATTTAGTCCGGTGTTTCATTGTCTAAATCATCAATAAAGTCCATGTTACTGCTATTAGCACACTCTATATCATTTGAATCTTCGCTTTCTGCTACTGCTGCTGTAGCAATTGCATGCAACAGGTATTGAATGTAATAAATGAGACATCACACATTCGCATAAGGGGGAAGGGTATTCCCCTCTCAGGGTCCAAGACACAAGTCACTGTCAGACGATTTTTGGTGAAACCCTTCTGAATTTTTTGAACTTAATTTTTTAGTATGGCGAAAGTGTACCTATTAGAATTTCACGAAGTGATACATTATTTTAGAATGTGAGCTAGAGTAAATAGATAAACTATAAGTATGAAACATGCATGTAGTCGCTTAAAATTTAATGAGGGTCCCTCAGTATACATGTAACGGCTGGAAATCTAGGGTAGGGGTCCCTCGCTATTTTTAGTAGGAGGGGGTTAGCGACTAGATCAAAAATGGTAAAACACATAAAATTAGCCAAAAGGCGCAGGTTTCCGCCAAAAATTGGGGCAGGGTGGTCAAATATTTCCTGACTTTCAAGGAAGTTCGGGGCTTCAAAGCGTGGATGGGGGATGGCCCAAACCCCCTGTCACATGTATATTTCTCGGCCATTTTAAGGGGAAGGGGAGGGGTAAGCGGCTCCATTTTCGCAGCCGCTTACCTCCTGAAAATCTTTAAAATGATAGAATTTGCAATAAGGAATTCTACACTTTTTTACAGTTTTTGTTCTTCAAAAATCTTTGTACATGTACAAAGACGGTCCTGAAACATCTTTGTACATCAGCAAAAATCTTCGCCAAATACAAAAAGACCGTGCTTCTAAATGTGATAATTCGGCCTGAATTTAGTTGATAATATTAGTTCGTAATAAGCAACACTGCGCTTTGAATGGAAAAATGGAAAAATGTCAAATATTCAGAAACCCAAAAATTAGTCAAATACACTACTAAAGGTCGAAAAACTATGTTCTACCACACTGAAATCGTTACTGTACCACATTAAAGTATACAAAAATTAGCATGTACAAAACAGTGTTTTTTTGATTCGCCAAAGATTTTTCCCGGTGTACAAAGACTTTCCAGGAAGATCTTTGTACATGTACAAAGATTTTGGGAAGATAAAAACTGTAAAAAGGTGTAAAATTCCAAAAAATTTTCGGCGCTTCGCTCCAATATGAAAAATTGTCTGTCCTAAATATCTTTAAAATGGCAAAATTTGTATTTAGAATGGAGAAATGTCAAATTTTTAGGCGCTTCGCGCCGTTTTGAGACAATTTTAGTAATTTTTGGCATTAGAAACCCAGAAATTAGCTAAAATACACAATAAAAAGTCAAAAGACCCTGTTTTGCCGCACTAAAATCGCTACTGTACCATATTATAATAATCAAAAATTTGTGTGTACAAAATGTACAAAGACTTTTGGGTACCATCTTTCTTCATGTATATACAAAGGTACATTGTACAAAAAAAAGCACTGTCACATACTGATAGTATGCGAAAATGTGTATGTTTAAAAATATATTTATATAACATAGCTACAAAAATTTGTTAGCTGATACAAAGACCTTTTCAGAGATCTTTGTACAAGCACAAGAAGCTCGTACAACAAAATAGAGTCGGGTAATAATAGTCCACCACTTAATTTTCTGGTCCTCCAACTTGGGATTTGACCCCTCCCTCAACTCTGGACCTTAGGAAACTATTTGAGACATATTTAGTTTATCGGATCGGACGCAATTCTGCAGCGTAATTTACATTCACCTATAATTAACCTCTGTCCTAATAACTATTACACAAGAAACGCGTTTTAAAGCACGCGGTTCCCATTCAATTAAATGTAAAGGTGTTTTTTTGTAAAAATAGTTTGTTGAAAACGTACAATTTCCAACTAGAAATAGAATGTATTTGTCAACTCTAAATCTTTTAGCCATAGCTATGAATGAATGAGTTAAAAGTAGCATTTAGTTTAAATAAGTTAAGTGGAGGAATCGAAATCAAGCAGATTTTCCTATACATTTATTCAGTAAAAGCTCATTTATACACAGCAAAGTTATAACAAGGACTACGTAAGTACTATACATATGGTCTAATCAGTACAGTCCTCAAAATTAACACTTGCTCATTGATAAATAAGTGCCAGTATCACAGCCTGTACAAAACACGAATCACACTAAATTTTTCCCCGGCCCCGGCCATTTTTTGACCTTGCCCCGGCTGGGGCCAGGGGATGCTGAAAAATGGCCGGGGATTGCCGGGCCTCGCTCGATCACTACCCAAAAATCTTTGTACATGTACAAAGACGGTCCCGAAAAGTCTTTGCACATCGGGAAAAAGCTTTGCCGAGTACAAAAAACACTGAACGGTATGTATAGTAAAACTGAGCTTTTCGACCTTTAGTAGTGTAGCCTAGCTAATTTATGGGTTTCTGACGATCAAAAATACAAAAAGTGTAAAGCGGCGCGAAGTGCCGAAAATTTTCGGAATTTCTACCATTTTCATGCAGAATTTACGGCCTTTCTATTGACAAACAGTTCGGAAATCATAAGAAGTGCAAAAGACCAAGAAGTTTAGTCATTTTTTACTGTCCTTAACCTTACTGTGAATACTAATAGTCTGACAGCAGAAAATAATCAAATTTGTACAAAACAATTTTGACAGGTCAAGCTTATAACAAGACAACTGTGAATTACTAACTTTGTCTGAAGATATTTTGAGTGATTCAGGCGTTTAAGCGCAATGCCGGAGCTTTCCAAAAAGAAAGAACAGTAACTGGCGGTGCTATGCGCCAGAAAATCTTGAAGTTTTCGCACTTTAGACTTAATTTATTACTGCTTGAATCATACAAAACAGACAAATTAATGCCGGCGCGAAACGCCGGAATTTTTAGAGATTCCAAACCCTTTTCCCTGGCTTGTTCTCCCTAAAATCTCTTTGCACATGTACAAAGAGATTTTATGGCTGTGGGGGTCTGGGGTGGCGCGCTCAAGCGTTCTCAGTGGAGTGTCCGGGGCAGAGTCCCAGAAAATTTTGTAAAAAAGCATTTTAATGTGTATAAATGATTTCGATATCGTGTGTGTGTGTGTGAATCCTGGTTAACTCCTAGTGTATCTAATGGCTTACTTTGCAATTTAAACCGTTTTAATGTGTATCGTTCCGATAGGATCAATCGAAAAGGTGGAGGTGTTTTTATTCTTTCAAAAAGTACTTTAAAATCCTACTTGCCGAAAGTACCGGAAAATCTTTTCAGTGAAGAAATAGTTATTGTTGATTTTATTGGCGTAAGCTCCAAGATTCGTGTGCTACTTTTTTTGCAGGGCGCTTTCGGATTATGATTTCTCCCACATGAGAATGCTTTGCCGTGTTATAGAATGGGCCTCTCAGATACAGTATCCTTTTGTCATATTAGGTGGATTTAAATTTTTCCTAATGTAGACTGGTCTAGTTTTATTCTACCTTCGAGTCCTATTAACCGATCTTTTTTTGCAGAGTGTATGCTTTCTCTGTCACTTAGTCGGAAAAGTTTCTGAACCAACACACGGCGCGCATATTTTAGATGTTATTTTTGATGCCCATTCTATCGAAAACGTTGAAGTCAACCCACCTTTTTCTACTAGTGATCACTCGGTTGTTACTTTTTCTTCTTAAATGTTCTATCTTGGAAGAAAAAAGTTCAGCTAAACTTAATTTTCGCAGAGCAAATTATGATCAGATTGAATTATTTTTGTCCGCAATTTCGTGGCCTGACATTTTTTACGATTGCGTTACTTGTGATGATTTCTACAACAAATTTTTGTCTCGTTATAAATCCTTTAATTTCCCCAGCATGTTCCAAAAAATTGAAGCTAAACCTGCAACTGTGAAAAGATACCCAATGAACATAAGAAAGCTGGTTGCTAAAAAACTGAGGCTGTGGCATTTTTATAAACAGAGAAAAAACGCCTGAATCTAAAGCTGTTTATAATAACTGTGCAAAGTTATTAAAGGCCAGAAATCTATAAATTTCACTCTTTCCAAAGAGGATAAACTTATTAAATCTGGAAATTTGAATTCTTTTTATAATTTTGTTAATTCTCGTATTAGTGAGTGAAAGAACTATTCCAATTTTAACTGATGGCGATCGTGTGATTGCTTCTACTGACAAAGATATGGCAAACGTTTTTAGCACACTTTTTGCTTCAGTCTTTAGTGTTCCTACGCAAACGAATTTGGTCTTATTAATGCTTGTGCACAGCCAAAGTTATCAAACATTCGTTTTTCTGATGATGTCGTTTTTTCTGCTATACGGAAAAATTAAACCATCATTATCGATTGGCCCTGACGGACTTTGCGCATTTTTTGTGAAAAAACTTGCTTTTGTACTTACCCAGCTCCTTCAACCACTATTTTTGAAATATCTTTCAAAACCCATTGTATTCCTGCACTGTGGCGCACTGCTAATGTTGTTCCTGTGATAAAAAGGGCGACCGGAGTGATGCTAAAAATTGGTACAGGCCGAGTATCGTTATGTTGTATTACGTGCAAGATCATGGAATCTATAATTAACAGTACACGATGCAAGCACATTTACTGGCGTGAGAATAATCTGATCTCCTCCGGCCAGTTTGGTTTACAAAAGGGTAAATCGTAAGTGAATTGCAATTACTTGGAAGTGCAAAAATTAATGGACTAAATTAATTGATGAAAAAACACTGTTGATGTTATCTACATTGATGTTTCTAAAGCTTTCGACACTGTAGTTCACCGTAAATTAATTTATAAACTGGAAACTTTTGGATTTTTCTGGAGATTTATTGAGTTGGTTAACTAAGTTTTTGAGCGATAGGACTCAAAGCGGTTGTTATTAACGGTCAGTCTTCGAGCGAAAAATCTGTCAACTAGCTGGTGTTCCTCAGGGCAGTATACTCGGCCCGATTCTTCTTGTTTTATTCATAAATGACATTAGCGACCGCTTGAATAGCAAAGTTTGCCTTTTTGCCGATGACGTCAAGCTTTATAATTTATCTAGCAATCACACTCAACTTCAAGATGCAGATATCGCTTAAACTCGTAGTCTGGTCCAAGGATTGGCAGTTAAAAATTGCTACTGAAAAATGCTACGCGTTATGATTCTAGGTTTTGGAAATCCCAAGCATTCTTATAGAATTTCTGACCTGACTGCTAGAACAGAGTGTAAATTCTGTAAAGGATTTGGGTGTTTACGTATCAAGTAAACTTGATTTTAATTTCCACTATAATGATATAACGCGTAGAGCTTGTATGCTAGGGCTGGTGCTAATATCGAAATCATTTGCTTCTAAAAATAAACTAAATATGTCTAGGGCTTTTACTGTTTACGTCAGACCGCTTCTTGAGTATTGTAGCACTGTTTGGAATCCATACCGTAAGACCCATGTTTCAATGATCGAAAATGTTCAAAGGAAATTTACACGTAAAATTATTGGATTTCGGGGACTTTCTTATGCTGAAAGACTCAGTTCCTTAGGAATTGGATATGGAGATTCGCAGATTGCGTAGTGATCTCGTGTATGATGTATCAGATATTGAGTGGTAGATGCGTTTTGCAGCAAGCCGACTTTTTTACTTTTTGTGAAAACAATACGCGTGCTCAAAATTCAATGAAATGTGAATGCACTCCTTTTCGGCTTGATGTTCGTGGGTGCGATTTATCCAATAGGTGGATTCACGTATGGAATTCTCTTCTCCCTGAAGCTGTTGTAAGATCTCCTAGTGTTGCTTCCCTCCGTTGAAAACTTGAAAAAGTTGATTCCAACGGGGTATTTGCTAGGGGGCGTGTTTAAAGTGCATAATTTATTTAGCCTGCGCGCCTTACCTTCGTCTTTTGCACTAATCTCGTATAAAATGTACTTTAATTAATAATTTCTTGCTTTTAGAATATGTGATTTTGTATGATGATTCATGTTCGAATGTTTATTTATAATTGTATTTCATTGTATATTAATGTTTCTTTTCTTATTGTGTTCTTTTTTTGTGCGACGAAAAATAAAATATTTGTATTTGTATTTTGTATTTGTATTTGAATAGTAACGTTAAAATTTTTCGCAAAATTGGCCAAATCTCGGTTCTGAATCAAGTCCAAATACTTGCGTTTTTCGACCTCTGCTAATTACACAGCGCAGCAGCGGGTCGTTGCCAATAAAATATAGAAAAATGTATCAATGAAAATTTTGTCCTTACTGTTTTCAGGCCCATTTGTGGCCTTCCGATTAACAAGATGCAGTTCAGAAAACAGGAAATGCGCAAAAACAAAAAAACTTGGCCATTCCTTTTATTTAAAACAGGATTAAAGCAGAGAATAGACAAACTGATACACAATCATTTTCGCACTTTTTCTATTATGCTCAACAAGCATGCGCAGTTTCATTCAACGAACAAATAGTGCATTAAATAACTAAAGTGATGTGAAGTACTGAATTATTTTAGCTGATTCAAGCTTTTAAATTTATTGGATCTATATAACAATAAATAATAAATACTCGGCGCGAAGCGCCGGAAAATTTTGACGTTTTTGCCTTTTTGCACGCAGTTTTCTGGACACACATTATTGCAGCAGAAAAATCAACGATATTTCTGATAATTTTCGGGGAGGGGGCATGTGCCCCCAAGGCTCCCCGGCTACGCCTATGGTACTGTGGCCGGAGCCTGCAAACGTCATATGTTGACTCCCCATGCTGGCATTCATAATGTTAAATATCGCATTATGTACCCAGATCTGATACCCCCCAGTGTGCATGTATGCAAAAACTGATTGAAATCGGCCGTAACCGTAAAATTAATATGCTATTCAGGCCTTTCTATCCATTCTTAATATCATTTTACTCGAAAAATCTATGATCCCGAACAGGCTGATCCCAGACCGCAAATGCAATGCAAGTGCAAGTATAGCTGAAAGTTATAACTCGACATCATTCAACAATGATTGTTGTAAGGTGAAAATTTCTTGAAATGCTTTACTGAAGGAAGGGAAATCAAGTTTTAATAGAAATAACGTATTACTAATCGTGATGTTCTTAAGCGCAAAATTTTATACACGATACACAGTGTACAAATCATCGCCAACATGTGTACATACCATTTTCTCTTAAGGAACGGTGATTTTTCAACATGGGCGCTTTATTTTTGAACGATTTTAGACCTCCCAAAAAAGGAAAAAGAGGAAAATGCGGAAAAGAATTTCAGGTCAGGTCTATAATCTCAACCAAATCTCTTTGGAAAAACGGTGGTCTGCCCCGTTTTTTCTACTTTTGGTCTATCTATTATCTATTCTATCTATCTATTCCTCCCGTGCCATGCCTCTAATTCGTACATATTGACACGTTTAAACAGGAAGTTTTTTTTGTCAACCGAAATTTTGAAAAATAAAAAGAAATTCTAGGCTTGGCCGGCATTTTGGGAAAATTTTTCTAATGCAAAAATGCGTTTCAGAGAGGTAAAGTTATGAAATCTTCCAGTGCTTCGCGCCGCATTGATTTAATTTTACAATTGTTTTTGATGTTTAGACCGCACAGCGTCGATTGCAGGCCTTTTATCAACAACTTGCTCCAGAACTTCACTACAATTGAAAATACTCGTCGCACGTATACTGACAATTTTTGTAGTGCAAAAATGCGTTTCAGAGCACTGAAATTTCAAAATCTTCGGCTCTTTGCGCTAGATTGATTCAATTTTATTAAGTTGTTATTGATGTTTTGGCCGCACCAAATTTGGACAATTTTTGTAATGCTAAAATGCGTTCTAGAGATATTAATAAATTATTGAGTTCTTTATTGTCAAAAGCGACTTCAGAAATTGGCTAAAATACTCTATTGAAGATAGAAAAATCAAAATTTAACAGAAATAACGTATTATCGATCGTGATATTCCTTGTAGAGCGCAAAATGTTTATGCACAAATTGTACCAACCAGGCCCGTATCCAGGATTTGGTTTCGGGGGGGGGTGGAAATACCAAAATTTTTTAAAACAAGGGGGATTAATTGATGGATAAAAAAGGCGTTTTACGACCACTTGAGTTGCAAACTTTGTAATTTTTGCCACCCAGGTACTTTAAATATGGTGAGAATTCAATGGACTGGACAAACTTTTTTTTAGGGCTGGGTGGGTCTGAGATGGCGCGCTCTAGCGCCTCCCACCCTCCAGCGCCGGAAAACTTTGTGAAACTAGCACCTTAAAGTTGAATCGTGACTTTAAAATTTTCATAAAATCAGCCTAATTTAGGTTCTGATATTAGTCTAAAAATAATCAAAATTCATCACTGTCTATTATTCTCGCGTCCTTCACGGATCTCATTTTCTGTGTAAAACCTACGGAAAACCGAAGTCATATATGCAAAATATGTTTTAGGTTGTTTAAAGATTAAATATGGATTGTTTCAACCGCGTGTTTAGGACTGAATATATAATAATTAATAATTGCGCGCCGAAAATTTTTGCGATTTCTGATGTAGTATTTTATGAGCCCGTTCCCTATCTTACAGCGAATTGTATAGGTAGTTCCAGGCATTTTGATAGTTTGTTTCTAAAATTTTGACCTAGCAAGGCAACCCTGTTTACTCTGAGAGAAAGGAATATACCAGAGCAGAACCGGGGGACAAACTCCATAAGATCATTTTTGATAATCACAAACATGATATTCGTTTTGATCGCAGCCCCTATTTCAAACTAAAAAAATTATTTAAAATTTTACCGAATTTTTTAAATTTGTTTCTTAAATTTCGAATAGGTATAATTCTTTATTTTAAGGCATTTGAATTTAGTTTCATTTGAGGATTTATAATGGTGTCATGCCAGACATAATCTACGCCTATGTAGTGGTTTGCAACCATACATGCACAGCATGGGAATTCTGGGGGGGGGGGTGAAAACCTAAAGTGCCTTTTTGGGCCCAAAAATGGCCGGTACGCGTTAAAAAACATCGTTTTTGGCGTTTCTGACGATACTCTATCCTTCTAGAGCATAAAATTATGAAAAACATTTCGAAAAAAGTCGAATAAATTGACCAATATATCGCTTAAAACATGAATATATGGCGCGAAGCGTCGAAAATGGCGATTTTGAGCAAATAGATAGCCAAAAACCCTTAAAAGACACTTTTTCTACCAATTTTCAGGTAAGTTTAGGAAACTTTTGAAAAATCGCCAATTCTGGGGGGGGTGAAAAATTTTTTGCGGGGGGTGGAAAATGATTCTGCGGGGGACACCCTCCAAATATCATGTACGGTTACAACTCGCGTTCAATTTACGTATGTTATGTGCTGGCAGTGCTATCGTGAATGCACATAATCAAGTCAAAACCTAAGCCTGAATAAATAAAAGGAAAAGTTTTGAATCTTCTAATTCATGTGCATTCATCATAATACTAATCCCGATTACAGGCCCGTATCCAGGGAGATAGTGAGGTACGTGCCCCTGTCCTAAATGAAATTTGCGATTTATTTTTTTCTTTACTCCCGCTTTGCTTTTTTAGTAGAAAATCGCAAAAATTTTCGGCGCTTCGCGCTAAATTTCAAAAGCATTAAGTGTTATATACACTACTCGCCACGAAAATTGACGCTCTAATATGCTTTAGAAGATGATGGAGCTTGTTATTGGATATATCTTTAACACGTCGGTCCTATTTCCGCCCACGCATGACCGACGTGTTAAACAAATATCCTTTAACAAAGCTTTATCATCCTGTGAAGCATATTAGAGCGTCAGCATTCGTGGCAAACACTGTATTTAGTCCCAAACGCGTGGTTAAAACACTCCATATTCAGTCTTTACATATACAACCTAAAGCATGTTTTGCATCTATGTATTCTGTTTTTTTGCAGGCTTTACGCAGAAAATGAGATTTGTGCAAGAAGCGAGAATGATATATGTACCTACATTTTTTGGTCAAAGAATTTTAGTGATAAAGTTTAATTATTTTTAGACTGATTTCAGAACCAAAATTATGCTGGTTCTATGAAAATTTTACTGTTAAGATTCAATTTTATGGTACTCTTTTTACAAGATTTGTCGGGGCTTTGCTCCGGACTCTGTTGGAGGCGCTTTAGCGCGCCATCCCAGACTCCCTAACCTCAGAAGAAAGGTTATCCTTTAATTTTCACCATATTTAGAGTGAAAAAATTTTCGGCGCTCCGCTCCGAACGTCAAAATTAGTAATGACAATCTGTTAAGCCCCAAGCACTTGGTTAAACGCTCAACATTCTATTATTATATGGCCTGAAGCTTATTTTGCATCTGTGTCTTTTTAACAGGTTTTAAGCAGAAAATGAGATCCGAGCAAGAAGTGAGAATGACAGTAATTTTTCAGGGATGATATTGAATTTTGATGATGCGCTTTGACAATTTTGACGCTGATTTCAGAAGCGAAATTCGGCTGGCTTTATGAAAATGTTAACCTTACGATTAAGCTTTATGCTGCTCTTTTTACGGAATTTTCCGGGGTTCTGCCCCGTGTTTTTTGTATCCGGCAAAGATTTTTCCCGATGTACAAAGACTTTTTGGAGATCGTCTTTGTACATGTACAAAGATTTTTGGGAAGACAAAAATTGCAAAAAAGCTTTGAAAATCGTTAAAATTAAATGAGTAATTGTGTGTTCTATATATCTTTATAATGTCAGAACTTGCATTTTGTAAAGAAAAATGTCAAATTTTTAGGCGGTTTTGAGACGATTATTAGTGATTTTTGCCCTCAGAAACCCATAAATTAGCTAAAATACACTACCAAAGGTCGGACAATTCTGTTTTTGCCACACTAAAATCGCTACTGTACCATATTTTAGTACCTAAAAATTTGTGTGTACAAAATGTACAAAGACTTTTAGGGACCATCTTTGTACATGTACAAGCGGACCTTGTACAAAAAAGACTGGTTCTGCCCCGAATCCCGCGGGGGTGGTTGAGCGAGCCACCATAGATCCTCAGCCCCAGAAGAGAGGTTGTCCTTTGGATTCTCAACATATATAGTGCTGGCCTCTAAAAAAAACCATTTTCATGTTTTTGGCTCATAACTTCAGAACAAATAGCATTGAAGAAGTCAACAAACACCTATTTTTGACAGCTGCCCTAGGCCTATAACTTGCTGCATGGAAGAATTTTTAAGCGCCATATTTCATAGCAAGTTTGCATGAAATACGAAATTTTGAATAAAAACCACTTTTTCCTAAAAAGAAACCATGGGAACTAAAAAAAACCACTCCCAAAATGTTATGCGAAGTGCATGGTTGGCAGCGTAAAAGAGTTAGTTGACCTTAAATGATCACAATTTTTGAAAAAATTCATTTTTAACGATGTTTCCGTTCATTTTATCACATTTATATAAAAATCAATAATTTTTTCTGAATATCATTAAAAGTTCTATAAATTTCACAAATAAAGTCTTCAAGTGATAAAAACGACTTTAGGTAAGTCTCTTCTACATCCTCTACAAGAAATCAGTGCAAAATTATGCAACTTGATGAAAAGTAATTTCGTTGCCATGGCAACATATACTTAGCATTGGTCTTTTTTTAGGTTACAGTGGTTTTACAATCGAACTTTTTTGGCAGTTTTTGGGGTGATTCTTATTTTTTGTGGAAAATAAATATCAGGCATCATGAAAGGTGCTACGAGGCACATTCCTGCTAAGTTTTGTAAAAATTGGCGCTGGTTTTTTTTAGGTTACAACTGATTTTTTTTTAGGTTTGGCTTTGAAGGTATACTGTAGCTATGTGGATGACATGGGAGAACTAAATTTTTTCTGACACTAGTCTGCAAGGGAGCCTAACGTGAAAACATAAAAGATTCCACCAAATATGAATACGGGTAGAAATACTGACCCTCAAAAATGCTTTAAAAAAATCATGAAAATGGCAATTTTTAGGAACTTTTCGACAAATTTATATCTCAAGTTTCTGAATGATCCGGAAAGCGACCAGGGGTCAATTGTAATCCTCACGGCATAGCTTGTTTGCCAGTATAATATCATCAGTCATCTCCTTTTGGTTATGGAAAAAAGGGGTGGTTTTTTTAGGTTACAAATCGACTGGTTTGTTTTAGAGGCCAGCACTATAGTAGGTATCTGAATAGCAAAATTTGTAAAGTGTGCAGCTCTGTGGTCGTAAAAATTTCGTTTTTGACTCATGCTTTGGTTCCCCTTCTGCTTTTAAAAAATTATGGTCGTGCTTCTCCTCCCTGAAACAAAATCCTGGATACGGGGGCCTGTTTGAGTAGTCAGATGCAGCGAGCAGAGCGAGCGAAGCGAGTTAAAGCTTTGGCTTAGATCATGTCTGGCGTCATTTTGAATTCTTAAGCAATCTAGCCCGACAGATTAGCTGAATCCCCAGTTTACATTCGTTTTGCATCTTTTATATTTTTTCATTTTAACAGTCTTATGGGATTAATTCCGCTCATTGCTGTCTCCACCATTTCTTTATATTTATTTCTGGTCTATATTAAACGAAGGAAAGACGCTAACATGAAATATTGTGCCGTTGACAAAAGTTTGAGAGGAAAGATCGTTCTTATAACTGGAGCAAGTGCCGGATTAGGTAAGTTATTGAGGTGATTTATACGTGATCTTAGGGCATAGATGCACAAGGTCAGGGTCAGTTTGGGGGAGGGGTAAAATGCCAGAAAAAGTGACTAGTAAATCAAAAATGTAGTCTTCTTTCACGCTTTTTCTGCTAGCTAAATGGTGCAATGGTCAAAATATGCTATATAAAACGATTTTATGTGGTCACGGCATTTTTAGTCGCTTTTGACTTCATTACAGCAATTTTTCTTTTTAAAAATATATAAATTAATCTATCAATTCGGTCGAAAAAATACGATTTATAGACTATTTTTTTACGATTTTGTATGTGTTTTGCGTAAAGAAGACAGATTATTAATTTGGGGCGAAGTATAGGAAAAATGTTGATAGTATTACCTACTGCTTTTGCCCTCAAAAATGATGCAGAAAATGTTCCGCAGGCTCAAAATCGTCTGACAGTATCTGTCTGTCTCCCCTCACCTCTGTTTGTATTTACGTCTTTGTGTCTTGGAGATTGGAATTCGTTAGACCATCAAAAATCGATAGACTTCTCGAAAATTGATTTTTCACAATGATTTTCAAGATTTTTGCCGGTTTTACACCACTCAGATTCAGCTGCTGCCCATGCATGGTTTTCACCCCCTGATTTGGCTTGGCAGACTCCGTTTCAGTTTTTATCGGGTAGTCAGCTGAGGCCAACTCATCCCTGGGTCGGTACCCCCTCGAGTCAGAAGATTTTTGATTCGCTCCCGATTTTTCGAAATAATGATGTTTTGACCGTTTTTAGGTGCTTTTTGGCCGTTTTTGGTCAAAAATTGAACGTCATCTACCTCCTTCCCCGTAAAAGCGGCAGGGGACCATACATGCTTATAGGGGCGGAGAGGGGGTATTACCCCCGCTAGAGGGACCAAAACTTAGGTACTGTCGAGCAGTTTGGGCCAAAAGTACTATATTTTTAAGCGATTTCGACATAAAGAATAGCCAAAAACGCAATTCACTGCACTAAAAATACGGGACCCGGATCTCGATTTCACCCCTTCCTGGCCAACCTGACCTTTTGCATCTATGCTGGGGAACCCCACCCAAAATTTCTAGCCCTTACATATGTGGAGTCGGGGTTGATAAATGAGAAGCTGCATGCGTGTGGCGAAGGTCAAATCCACACGTAGGCGGGAGGGGGGGGTTTGAGGGGTATGCACCCTTCAGAAGGTCGAAACCCCCAAACTAAAATACGCCGCTCTTCCAAAATCCAATCTTTGAATTTTTTTTCGCAATTTGTTTATGTCAATGGATAGTGCTCGATGAGAAACATTGAAATATGGTTCCGTTTTCTCCATACCACTATTTTTAAGACCATTTTTGTCCTTTAAAAATCTCGCACCTCTCCCCTCCAGAATTTTGGTGCTGCCCACCTATAGTCAAATCTATTTTGACTGGCGCCACTTGTGGTATATAGCCAAGACATGTTCAGATGCATGGATAATGTCCATGTGGTTGGAAAGCTCTTTCTTTGACCTTTTGATATGCTAGCTACGTCTTTATACTTACTCTAAAATTGCTTGGTCAAAATAGATGAATCTGAATAAATTTTTTGCGCTAGGAATAATATATGTTAGAGCAGGGATTGGAGATCCTTCCCATCGTAAACGTAACAGCTCAAAATTTCGGATGCGGGTCCCGGCCATTTGGGGGTGGGGGATGATCTCCGGTGTTTTGCCAAAAATGGCCAAAAAACACGTAAAAACGACCAATTTTTTAAACATATTGGGGTTAGAAAAATTTCCCGGCTCTGGGGGATGGGGGTCAAGCAACTTTGGATGGGGGATCCCTTTATTTACCTGTTACATTTATGGCGGACCGTCCCATGCCCCCCAAATGTTGAATTTCCATTGCTAGCTTTTGAGTAAAAACTTGCGTTTTTAGACTATTTCTATGTGCTTTTTAGCCATTGGATTAACAGTAAAATGTGATTGTTCTTCACTTCGAAGAATGGCTAACTAAACTACCCACGTATAATTTCGAGCCGCTACGCATATGACCATAACTTATTTTAATTACTGTAAAAATAAGTGTTACTGAAAATTTAAATTACAAAATTTCAAGAGCTGCTCCTTATAAACTGAAGACTTGAGCTGACGTCTATTCTTCTGGGTACCTACTAAAAGAAAACCTAAGCTCATGTAAATTTTTTAATTGACCTCAAGGTGCATTGCATACTCGTATTTTGAATAATAGGATCCTATTTTAGGTTTTGAAAAAGTTTTGCTTAGTGTTCCATTGTGTAATGATAGCTATGTACTCATTTTTCATGCAATTGGATTAATGAAAATGCTTACAGAATACATATTTTTACATATTTTAGGTCGAGAATTAGTGTTTGAGCTTGCCAAGCGAGGCGCAGAAGTAATTATGGGTTGTAGAAATTTAACTAAAGCCGATGAGGCTGTTTCATGGGTGAGCGAAAAATTGTCAAAAACAGACAAGAACTTCAGGCTTTCCAGCGAGTGCGAGACTGCTAAACTTCACGTATTGCCGCTGGATCTATCTAGCCTGGTTTCTGTTGAAAAATTCGTTAAACAATTCACGGATCGATTTCATAATCTGCACATATTGGTGAATAACGCTGGTATTATGGGAGGATCCTATGAGACTAACAGGTTTCGGTCAAACATGTAATGGCTGAATGGGAGGTCTCCGTTCATTATTAGGGGGTAACTAGCTGACCTTCAATTTTTGGCGCAAAAGAGCAGAAAAATTACACCTAGAAATGGCCAAAGAACGCAAGATTCCGCTAAAAATGGGGCGGAGGGGTTAAAAATTTTTTGACTTTGAGGGGATGGGAGGGACGACCGATTTTTAGGGGATGGGAGGGACAACCGACTTCGGGTGGGGATTCCCATCCCTTCCTTACACGTATGGTTTCAGTACATTTATTGATTCGTTCAGGAAGAGTTGAGAAATCGACGATGGCTCAACCTAACGTGGGCGTGGGAAAAGGGGGTTGGGGGAATGCACCCTTAATAAGGCCGAATACCTTCCTCCCCAGAAACCAAAATACCCCACCAGAATTTGATTTTTGAATTTTTTTCCGCAATTTTTTTGATGCCAATGGATACTGCTCGTTGAGAAACCTTGAAAAATGGTGTTTTTTCTCCATACCAGGATTTTTAAGGCCAGTTTTTGATCTTTGAAAAATCTTGCACTCACCCAACCCAGAATTTTGGTGCTGCCCACCTATGGTCATAACCTCTGTTTAATACAGATTAAATGCAATTCGTCGCGAAAAATACCAAAGCCGTGTAAACTTACCTAAATCAATTTTTAAATAGAATTTATCCATCGTCTGAACTAATAAGTGGCAAGAATGTACGTTATGACCAGACGTGCACGTAATGGGTTTGGGGTCTCTAGACTCCAAGAATGGAACTGCGTGAAATTTTCTGGGAAAAATGGGGTAAAAGGAAGGCTCGAAAGGAATGAAAATCAATGTTTTTTTTGTACAAGGTCCGTTTGTACATGTAAAAGATGGTCCCCAAAAGTCTTTGTACATTTTGTACATGCAAATTTTTGTGTACTATAATATAGTACAGTAGCGAGTTTAGAGTGGTAAAACAGGGGTTTTCGATCTTTGGTAGTGTATTCTAGCTAATTTATGGGTTTCTGACGCCAAAAATTACTAAAAATTATCTGAAAACGGCGCGAAGCGCCGAAAAATGTTGACATTGTTCCATTCTAAATGCAAATTCTGCCATTTTAAAGATATATAGGACAAATAATTTATCAGTTCGGAGCGAAGCGCCGAAAATTGTGGGAATTTTACATCTTTTTACAGTTTTTGTCTTCCTAAAAATCCTTGTACATTTTGTACACACAAAATTTTTGGGAACTATAATATGGTATAGCAGCGACTTTAGTGTGGTAAAAACAGAGTTCTTCGACTTTTCGTAGTGTGTTTTAGCCAATTTCTGTGTCTCTAAGGGCAAAAATCAATAAGAATCGTCTTAAAACGGCGTGAGCGCCGAAAAATGTGACATTTTTACTTTTGGAATGCAATTTCTGCCATTATGATGATATATAGAACACACAATTATTCATTTCGGCGAGAAGCGCCGAAATTTTTCGAATTTTAGACCTTTTTTGCAATTTTTGTCTTCCCAAAAATCTTTGTACATGTACAAAGACGGTCCCGAAAAGTCTTTGTACATCGGGAAAAATCTTTGCCGAGTACAAAAAAAACCGTGATGAAAATTAAAAATTTTATCCAAGAGTACGCGAAATTGACCATTAACTTATGTTAGGATAGTTTGTACGCTATTTCAACTTTCATACCAAGCTTTTGAGGTCATTTTAGCCCAAAAAGGCTGACTAACTAAACGACTGACTCCTAGCCCGACTTACCTCCGTGGACTGGCCATTCTCAGTGGCGTAGCTGGCCTTCTGATTTTGGGGAGACGAAAATTTTTAGGTTGGTTATCTCGACAAGTACTAATTAATAGGCAAAAATAATGGTGTTTTTATAGCTTTCCTCAACTAGATCTACACATTAGAGAAAAGAAAAATTTAAATCATAATTAACAAATATGTTGTATATAAAAAATAAGGCGCGAAGCGCCAAAAATTTTGGGATTATTAGCTCAAAAATATGCTAACATCTATTCTAGCGTCTTTCGGATACACTTTAAGAATCTGCAATTTTTCCTTTTGGGGACTCTTTTAAAAATTTTCACTCCCAAAATTTTGGGGGACTATTCCTCTCCGACGCCCCCTCCACAGCTACGCCACTGTCCATGCTGTGCATCTATGGTTGTGAGTTATGATGACAGGACCGTTTCTGGACTTCAGTCGTCTCTGGTCACTCCTACCTTGCCCATCGACTCGCAGATTTTGCTGATAAACATTTTTGGCCAAAAATCGAGCTGTGCAAAAGTTTAATTTTGTCGCTCAAGGGCTGCTTAACATGGTTGAGCCATGCAGTAGTCCTATTTTGTGTTTCGGTCTTAGTGCGTATTCTTGTATATATCAGTGTTTTTTTATTTGCACAGCGCAAACTTTTTTGGGCCCGTGCAAAGAAAAAGTTTGGTGATCTTTGCACGGTGCAAAGAAAAATTTGGGCAAAAATAATGTAAAATATGTCGATTTTTGAACGCCCAGGTCACTTTAAAATCAAATTTGCAAAAAATTTTAGGCGCTTTGCGCCGGATAACACCAAAATATCGTATTGTCTTTCTAGCACGCCCACTGAGTTCAATTTTTCATCCTATTTTCATTTCTGATGCAGACAGGCTTATTCTACTTTGCGTATTCCATTACCAAATTAGCAAGAAGTGGATCTTGTTTTAGCTTGTTGTACTTTTTTCAAAGGTCACCCAATTTTAAATGTGCAAAAAGTTTCAGATGAGCATTTTTTGGAAAAAATGCAAAGATTTTCGGTACTAGTGCTTGATGTCCCATGCCTTTTTTCGACACTTTTCCCCAATGTAGTAAATTTCTAGACCAGGTTAAACGAATCATTAGGTTTTTGTTTTACTTTTCAGTGCCTACAAATTGTTAATTAAGTTTTCTGCGTCATGTTAATAGGTAATTACGCTATTTTTTCATTTTTTACCCATGCCATTTTCAGAGCTTTCATATGTTTTTAAACAGGATTTCGATAATTATGACGATTGAAGCCCTATTTTAATTTTAGCATTACAGTGTTGTTTTTTACACATTTTTCAGTGCTAGAAAGTGAAAAATCTGAAGTGCTTTTTTTGGAAAATCGCAATAAAGTTTCGCGCTTCGTGCGATTTCTACACTTCTATAGATATTTTCAGCATAAACATTTCAAATAAAATTTTACATTTGATTATTTTTAAGATTTTCTGGCTCGAAAATGAGAAAAAAATTTTCGCGCTTCGTGCGACTTCCACTTATAACATGAATCGCTAGAAAAATATGTCATTTTATTTTTTGAGCATAAAATTCCTGCAGAAACTATTAAATGTGCTGAAAATTTGTTACAGAAATCGCAAATCTGTCGTTTTTCTCAGGGTAAACATAGTGTGAAAGATATAACGGCTAAACCTACAGTATCCTACCGCGCGAAACGCGGAAAATTTTTGTATATAAAATACACTGCACAAAAAAATTTTCGGTCGTGCAAAAGGATTTTGGGAGGTTTTTTGCACGGTGCAAAGAGGCCCGTGCAAAAAAACACTGGTATATATAGTGAGGCCGTCTTTCGTTCTTGTTTCTTGCTGTTTCATCTGTTTAGAAAACTGAATCTATGATTTTTTAAGTAGATACCTATGCATCATTATCTTTTGGAGGTTCATATATGCTGAAAATCTTGATAAGTCTTCCGTAAAATTGGACAGCATGGTAATTGTAAGGGCCCTGCTCCAAAGTCATTCCTAAGTGCCTTTTTCTTAGCTTTTTGAAAAAAGCGATTTTTATGATTTTCTGACGATGGTCTTTTTCTAGAACATAAAAATGAAGTTGTTCAAAAAATTTCATAAAATTGAAGGAAGACTGGTCACATAATGGCTACGGAAAAACTGATGCTTTGAACCGAAAATCTTTTTTAAGAAGTGTGTATTTCTTAGTTGTTGACAGTGTTGGATCCAGGGTTTTCTGACGGGGCAGTCAGTACCTCAATTTTCCCAAAACTGTAAAAAATAGTTCGTGAAATCCGTTTGTTTTGCGAAAGGAAAATAGCGTTCTTTG
The DNA here is from genome assembly GCA_036768485.1 of Mermis nigrescens. Classification (NCBI taxonomy): domain Eukaryota; kingdom Metazoa; phylum Nematoda; class Enoplea; order Mermithida; family Mermithidae; genus Mermis; species Mermis nigrescens. The sequence continues at coordinate 355,310 of JAVLUZ010000399.1, read as the reverse complement.
CTGTCTTTCAGTTTTTGTTCTTGCAAAAATTGAGTTTATAATTGCAAAAACAGGTGTTACTTCTCTTTATAAGGCTCCACTACTGAGTTTAAGAGTTTAAAACCATAAATTCAGGAATTTAAAACATAGGTTCTCTGCTAAAGGTCTTAACATAATTTGAACATCAAAGATGTGTAAAGTTTTGTAATAGATCGGCAATTTTCTGTTTTATTTGTTTTCAAACGTTTCAAAATTGTGTTTCAGGCGGTAAGAATTACGAAATTTTTAGCCCTTTGCTCCAATTAGCTTTTCTTGATTATATTTGTCTCAAAAAGACCGCAAATGTTACTTGAAAGCGGTACAAATATAATGATTTTCGGCATACATGCACGCGGTCAAAAGTTCTTGGAGGGGTAAAAGCGAGGTTCCTTGAAGGTAGGGGGTAAATGAGTGATTTTCGTAACCATTTATTGCGCCTAATTTCGACAAATTTTGATGCTTAATTCGTTGTATTTTATTCTTCATGAATGTTTATGGTTAAACTTGCATGAAAACAACGATAAGGGTGATTGAATGACCTGTAACATGAAATATGTACGAAATAATGGGAGGAAATTGTCTGGATGAATGAATTGGACAGCCTACTGTTCGAAAAATAGGATTATGTACTTGAAATTATCCTGTTCAGGTGTTGTTTGATGCTTTTTAATGCTTCGAGCAATAGGTTTTGGTTTGGAATAGCCTGAGAGAGGTATGCTTCTCAAAAGTCTTGGTCCCCCATACTCACCAACCAGTGTGCATGCGTGATTCTGGTATTGATAGACTGTTGTATTTTTATATGTAAGAGACAAAAATTGGTTACAGTACACTGCTTAAGTTCAAAAACTAACTTTTGTCAGACATAGCGCTTATTGTACATACCGTATTATGCATATTGTACTCTAAGGTTTGCTATGTACGAAATTCACAAGGACATGGGTACTGTTTCCTTGTATGTGCGAAGGAACCTTGTACAAGAAAAAATGCTGATCATAGTTGAATATAAGGAGTTCTATTATGTATATTTGAAAATTCATACTTTTTTGTTTATATCATTTGGAAGCTACTCAGCGGCAGATTAAGTGTGATGCGCCAAAATCTTCTGTTTGTTTCAGAGGTGGCGTAGAAGTGCAATATGCTGTGAATCATTTGGGTCACTTTCATTTGACTAATCTACTACTCAATACATTGAAACGCTCGCAACCTAGCAGAATCGTCGTCATAAGTTCTGGATATTACAGGTAAACTAAGTGACTAGAGTATAGATGCGTAATCTGTTTGCAAAGCGTGCACCACATCGCTTATTTTGCAATAATATAAGCATACAAACGTACTTAAACAAGTATCGGTCCTAAAATTGGTATTAGCTGTCAATTTTTAGTTGGGCGTCCTTTAATCAGGTGGTTGGTTGGCTGGTTATTGGTCGTTCTGATTTTTATTGTTTTATTATCCATTGTTTGTTTGGTTATCGGTAGGTCGGCTATATGTTAATCAGTTGGTTATAATAATAGTTTGGCTGACTATTGGTTGGTTGGCTGGCCGGTTACTGTTTGGTTGATTGATTAGTTCGTTCTGAAAAAATTTCTGGATTTTATGTATTTCCAAACATGTAGCGGCTCGAAATTTTGAATGGTGTCCCCAACCATTGCTAGGGAAGAGGGAATGACCTCCTTTTTTTGGCCAGAAACGGCCAAGAAATTGATTTTTTCCGAAAATGGGAGGTCGAAAATTTTCTGGCTTTGGGGGAGATGGGGGCGGACAGCCAACTTTGGGTGGGGGATCCCCTATCCCCTCTGTTACATGTCTTTGCATTTCCCTACGTCCTCTTTACTTTTCTACTCTTTTTATCATCTTTTGCGAAAAAATTTCCATTGGTACTACCACCACACATTCCCATAGGGGGGGGGCTAGGGGTATTACCCCCAGCTCAGGGTCCGAGATTTGAATCACTGTCAGGCGATTTTGAGCTATCAAACATTTTCTGCAATGATTTTTGGGTAGAAAAGCAGCGAAGATGTTGAAAATTTTTCGGCGCTTCGCGCCGACTACTACATTTATGTTTCGTTTACCCATAAAATACCTAGAATGAAGCTAAAATGATCTCAAAAGTCTAAATTTTCGATGAATCCTTATATTTTTTATCTGCAAGAGTGACGAAATTAGTCAGAATGGGACAAAAAGTAGTTAAAAATGCAGTTTTCACATTAAAACATGCTACTTAGGATGTTTTAGCCATTCTTCATATTTTACCTGCAAAAAAGGCTAGAATTCTAAATTTGTGGTCTCTAATTTTGGGATTTCACCCCCCCCTGAATTTTCGATTCGACTTTGACAAACTGTTTTTTATTTTTATACGGGAAAATGATTTTTGGGGCAATCTTTCTACATCTTTGTACACAAAGTATAGGCAGTTTTTGTCCGATTTTCGATTGTACAAAAAATTGTCGAAGTTTTTGTACAAAAAGAAAAACAGTGGTTACAGCTTGTCTTCCCATCGGTACCGTGTTGGATCCAATTAGTATCATTTCGGATCATTCTATGCATATCGTTTGTCCATATGTGAATATGTTGTTTGAAATATTTAAAGGTTTGTTACATATTTGAACCATTCGAACATTTATACAAATTCAAGAGTCGCATTAGATGAAACAGCATGATTAAAAATCACTTAAATTTACCGTCAGTTTATATAGTATGCACATAGAAAGGGAAAGGTGGGGAGTATTACGCCCCGCTGAAGGTTCAGCCAGAAAGGTACTCTCCGGCGATTTTAAGCTGACGGAGCGTTTTCTGCATCATTTTTGAGGACAAAAGCAGTAATGATGTAAAGAATTTTCCGTCGCTGCTCTCCGGATTTTTACTTTTATGCGCTTTTTGGTCAAAAAAGCGCCCAAAATTGATCAATTTATCTACTTTAAGTGTTAAAACTATGTAATTCAGTTAAAATGGACTAAAACTGCTTCAAAAATTTGGTATTACCACGGAAAAGCGTTTTATATGCTATTTTGACAATTTTCGTCGTTTACATAGGAAAGAAATCGTGAGCGCTGAATTTACTCTTTCGAATTTCTGGGATTTCAAGCAACCCTGCCAACCCTGACCTTGTGCATCTATGCTTCAATTCCACAAATAGAATAAAGGGAGCGATCCAATAAATAGTCTGTCGTCTAATCTCAATCCTTGTGTTCACGATTTTCCTAATCCAAAAACTCGTTTGAAAGTAGGTACCAGCCAGTGATCGGACCGATGATACTTTTGGACCCTCGACCTCGGCCGAGGCAAGGGTGACTTAAAATCCTTGCCTCGGCCGAGGCCTCGGCTAGTGATCGGACCGAGGCCTCGGCCTCGGCCTCGGCCTCGGCAAGCCTCGGCGTTTTTGGAGCCTCGGCCTCGGCGCCGAGGGCGAAGCTGAAAAGTGCCGAGGCGCCGAGGGTTAAAATCAAATTTGAATAAGTTTAATATATCCGTTAAATATTGACTATTTAGAATGCATCTGCAGTACACAGGCTGTTTCTTACCTATTGGCTTTTCTTATGGTTTTAGGCGCGTATCCAGTTACACTATCTTACATACAGCAAAGTGCCAATTGATATTCATATGATGACTAAGTTTTATTTCTCATGCTCGCTACATGGATCGGAAGTACAGTGCAGAGAAAATAATCGCAATATTAAACACTTTATCTAACTAAAATAAATGTTTATATGTTTATTGTTGTTAGCCAGAATTCTGATTTTAATCTGATGAAGCAGATAATTCATCATCAAAATCTAAATCATCTGAATCAGAGTTAGCCTCATCCATTTCGCCTTGTTGTGCTATTGCAGCATCGTCGTCGTCATCGTTTATCAGATTCTTTGAAGTCACACTATTATAACCAACTGCTTTGAGATTATGCTTTACAAAAAGGAGTTTTTGAACATTTGTCTGTCATTCATTCACCACAGCTTTTCTATTCTTCCATCGCATTGTCATGAATTATTTTTATTTTAGAGGTTTTGTGTATCAGTATCACTGATTAAGTATCCTACCGACCTTCCTGCATAGCATATAGTTCCTATTTTAACCCTAACGTAGAGCTCAGGCTCGTATACAGGGGGATTGGGAAAGTGCCCCTTTCGAAATAAAATGTGAGAATAATCGCGAAAGACTTTTCGCGCTTTGCGTTGAATTTCACAATGATAATTTGTACAAACCAAAAGCGTCTTTTTGCTACATGGATCGGAAAGTACAGTCGCTACATGCAGAAGCGAATTTCAAGGGCGGCCGCTTCCCATTGGCCAAAATATTTGGCGAGATAAAGAATGGATATGCAATTTGCAATGATTTTTGGTCGTCAGTGACCATAATTTCTCAAATTTTTCCGAGCGCTGCGCGCCGGATGATACCTCTTAATGACATTTGTTTACTTTCTTGGCGACCTGGGCCCGGTTTCACCATATGTTTACGACTCCTAAGAGTCATACGACTTCCGTTTTACGGGAAAATCGGGTTTCACCATCTTTTTACGAGTTATGAATTACGACTACGAGTTATGAGTAACGAGCACACGGGTTAAGTAGTTCAGTATTACGAAGGTTTCACCAGGGTTTCCGTAGGACTCAGTAAAAACTCATTTTTTACGAGTACTTTTTGGACCTTTTTACGAGTAGGTACTGCATAATAAAATTTATATATTTTCTGTTGCGTATGACATTCTTCGTTAAGTCATTGTCTCTGTTTTACACAGCATAATTATGTAATTAATTGTAGATTTTATGCCGCTCGATAGAAATACATAGAAAGTGTTAAGAAATGATTGGGATTTAGTCAACAAGAATTAATAAGCTTCTCAGAAAATTTATAACTTTAAATAAAAACGAAAATAATGATGTTAGTAACAATAATAATGACGATATATAATAACAACAATAATAATAATAATAATACTGATAATAAGAATACTACTAATACTAATGATAATAATAATAATTATTATTATTATTATACTAATGCTAATAATAATCATAATTTATTGTTATTATTATTATCATATTATTATTATTATTATTATTACTATTACTATTATAATTTATAAACGAAATCAATCAAATCAGATTCAGAAGACGTTACGAAGCTAAAAGTATATCACAGCATGTTATTTCAATTTTCAAATTTAACACATCATTCTTAGTTGTCATTAATACGTACAATAAAATATACAGTCGGCTCTTTTCCAAGGAAGTGCTGATGAAATTCTAATTTTCAGAAATCTAATCAAAAATGTCTGATTTCCCTTTCGTCATCACACCTAAATAGCAATTCATGAAAAAATGTCGAAGTGATCGTAATATTTTTCATAAGAACTGCGAACATTACTGACAAGGGCTAAAAGAAATAAAATTTCGAATTACTACTCAAGAATGCAGCCAAAGAATCGAATTTCATGGGATTTCTCTAAAACATTTTTTGAAAGATATATTATTTTTTAATGCTAATCTTCTTACCCTTTACATGTGCTGCCAGTATATGTATTATTTAGGTGTGTGCACGAAAGTGAAACAAATTGAAAAAAAACAAACCAGAAAACTATTAAACGCACTAGTCTGCCACTTCTTTAAGAGTACTACGGACCTTTTTGATCCGTGATAATATCACAAAATTTACGAATTTTTCACACTCGTAACATTCGATCGTAATATCTGGTGAAACCGCCCAGCCTTATTCGTGAAAAAAACACTCGTAAAAAGTACTCGTAGAACTCGAAATTTGTAGCTCGTGGCTCGTAAATCTCAGTTTTTGGTGAAACGGAAATTTGTAGCACTCGTCGTAGCCCGTACTCATGAAACTGTCACCCGTAACTCGTAACTCGTAGTTTTGTGGTGAAACCGGGCCCTGTTTCAAAACATTTTTTATTAGCAGAAACAGCTATTTTTGAATAGTTTTCTTCTATCTTCAATAAAAAATTTCAATGTTTTGCATCAAATGCTATAGATACAGGAAATCAAGCAGTAAATCATGCTTCTAGACGTCTATCCGCCTTAATTATGCAAATTTCTCGGCGCTTCGCGCCAGATTTTGTTAAAGTCTTAGAAATTTAATGATTTTGTTGCACAAAACTGTCGGAAATTCTAAAATTTTACGAAAAATATGACTTCAAAGGTGATTTATGTAAAAGTATACAATGTAAAACACCGAAAAATGCTATTTCGCGCCTTGAGGGCAAACTTTTGGACCTGTTTTTGACTTTTTCGGAAAAGTTTGTATACCGCCCCCCTCCCGCTACTGGATAGATCAGAAAGTACAGTAATTCTCGCATTCGTCTGCTACCATAAAACGTTCAAAAGCTCTTTTTTGTAAAGCCTTATCAGCAGTTGGTTATAATAGTGTGACTTTAAAGAATCTGATAAAGGCTGACGACGACGATAACACGATAGCACAACAAGGCGAAATAGATGAGGCTAACTTTGATTCAGATGATCTAGATTTCGATGATGAATTATCTGCTTCATCAGATTGAAATAAAAATTCTGGCCAACAACAATAAACATTTATTCTAGTTCGATTAAGTGTTAAATATTACGATTATTCTCTAGCTCATGTACATACGAAATATTCTAAGAGTACTATTTATGGGTGTAGGTATATAAGCTCGACCCTCGGCATTACCTCGGCCTCGGCCTCGGCCGAGCAAGGATTCTAAGTCGCCTCGGCCGAGGCCGAGGCCGAGGAGTCCAAAAGTACCCTCGGTCCGATCACTGGCCTAGGGTAATGCCGAGGGTCATGGTTGTTTACCTATATACCCATAAGGAGTACTCTTAGAATATTTGGTATGCACATGAGCTAGAGAATAATCGTAATATTAAACACTTTATCGTATGTCAAACATTTAATTCTTATTTTCAATAATAGTAGATTAAATGTGTGAAGGATTTATTGAATAAAGTCAGCGGCATGAAAGCATCTTTAAATTAACAAGTTGCCGTTGAAGACTTGGAAATGTTGATAAAAAATATGGCTGAACAAGCAGTTAAAAAGTTTTATTACTATAAATAAGAAAATAGTGCCGAAGAAATAAACTAACAAACGAAATAAATTATGTGAAGACAGAACTGCAGCCAATGTTGTGCTCGCTTTTGCAGTAAAGTATGTTTAAACACTCTTTTTCAGTCATCCGATTCTGGTGTAGTAGGTAATATGACGGGAAGTGCACTGTACTTTCCGATCATAGTTTCCCAAGGTCCAGAGTTGAGGGAGAGGTGAAATCCGAAAATGGGGGACCAGTAAATTTAGTAGTGTATTATTATTAGCCGACACTATTTTTTGTACGAGCTTCTTTGTGCTTGCATAAAGATCTCCGAGAAGGTCTTTGTATTAGCGGACAAAGTTTTATAGATATATAAATATATTTCAAACATACAATTTTTACATACTGCCAGTGTGACCTGCAACCGGCATGCAGTCCTAAATAATGTTGTTTTTTGTGCAAGATACTTTTGTACATGTACAAAGATGGTATCCAAGTCTTTGAACATTTCGTACATACAAATTTTGGTGTACTATATGGCACAGTAGCTATTTTAGAGTGGTAAAACAGGATTTTTCGACCTTTTGGTAGAGTATCTTAGCTAATTTCTGGGTTTCTGAATATTTGACATTTTTCCATTCTAAATGCAAATCCTATATTATTTTAAAGATATACAGGACAGACAATTATATACTGATTTCGGCGCTGCGCCGAAAATTTTCTGGAATAACACACTTTTTACACTTTATGTCCCCCCAAAATCTTTTTGTATGTACAAAGACGGTCCTGAAAAGTCTTTGTACATCGGGAGAAATCTTTGCCGAATACAAAAAAACCGTGGTCCTAAATGTGATGATTCGACCTGAATTTAGTTGATAATATTAGTTGGGCGCGAAGCGCCGAAATTTTTATGAGCTTTTGATGGAATTTACACATAAAACTCGACTGAGAAAGCTAAAACAACTTGTACTACAAAATCAGAAATATTACAGACATTGTAATATGCCAATTAAATCTTGTAATAAGCACCACTGCGCTTATAAATCCAATGCGACATCAGGATAAATTAAACAATTTTATCTTTGAACGGCAAAAAAGTGCAAAGTTATCATATAGTACTTATTTTTGCATAAAATTTTTAAAAACAGTATAAATAGATACAAAAAATATTTTAATTTGCATAAGAATGCCTAGATTATACAAAAAATGATTTTGGAGGGTTTAATTCCCTTGCTTCGATCTTAATACAGTATATTAGCGATATTTTGCGCGAAGCGCCAAAAATTTTTTGAAATTCCTAAAAAATACTGAGAAACGATAAAATGAATATCACTTTGTCCCAGAAAATATTTTAACATTGTATAAAAATGGCTCCAAAAATGAATGCATGTGCCGAAATTGATTTTTGGCGAAAATCTGCATTTTTTGGCCATCTTAAGGTGCGTTTTTGCGATTTTCGGCCAAAAATTAGTGGTCATTTACCCTCCCTCAAAATCGCCGAAAACCATATGTACGTTTAATAGGGGGCTTTGGGGGATTTCCCACCCACCTAGAGTTGGACGTCCTTCCCACACCCCTTCCAACGTCAGGAAATTTTGACCCATCCTCCCCATTTTTGGCGAAAACTTGCGCTTTGTTGGTTATTTTTAGGTGTTTTTGCAATTTTGACGTAGAATTGAAATCGCTAGCCCCCACTCTTCACTAAAAATGGCCGGGGGGACCCCTACCCGAAATTTCCAGCCGTTACATGTATGTCGAGGAACCCCTCATCGAAAATTTTTAGCTGTTACATGCATGTTTTATAGTGATAGTTTGTCTATTTACTCTTGCTTACATTCAAAAATACTGTATCACTTCGTAAAATTCTGATAATTAGATGCACTTTTGCCGTACTAAAAATTAGGTTCAAAAATATTAAAAAGATCTTCATCAAAAATCGTCTGACAGTAACTTGAGTCTTGTACCCTGAGGGGTATAATACCCCTGCCTTACCCCCTAAGGGAATGTGTTTCCGATCCATGTAGCGAGCATGAGAGTAAAAACTTAGTCATCATATGAATAATCAATTGGCACTTTGCTGTATGTAACTTGGTGTGACTGGGTACGCGCCTAAAAGCTTAAGAAAAGCCTATAGGTAAAAAACAGCCTCTGTATTGCAGATGCATTCTAATTAGTCAATATTCAACGGATATATTAAACTTATTCAAATGTGATTTTAACCCTCGGCGCCTTGGCACTTTTCAGCTTCGCCCTTGGCGCCGAGGCCGAGGCTCTAAAAGACGCCGAGCCTTGCCGAGGCCGAGGCCGAGGCCTCGGTCCGATCACTGGTACCAGCTAATTTTAATCAATCATGAGCTGCTGACTTCTTAGCCAAAAACTAGGTTTGTCCTTCAACTTTTATTCGTAGATTTTGTTCTCTGCGCATTTCTGTGACCAAAAATTAGACTAATTAGTATGTTACTTGGGGTTACATTCCGCCAAGCGACTAAAACTATAAAATTGCTTAACGTTCTACCTCAACTGTTGCAATTTTTGAATTATTTTAATGTTGGATGCATTTTCTCTACATTCTATTCGGACCAACTTATTTTATTGATTAATCGTGAAAATAGCTTTTTTCGTTGAAAACATACAAAGATTTTGATCATCAATTGTTATTTAACGTATCAGTGAAAAAGTTGCGTGACGTTGAAATTTTCTTTGGAAATTAGTAGTAAGCGGAAAGTAATCTGCTAAAGGGGGTGGAAAGGAAATCTAATTTTGCTAAATGTACGTAGGTAGTAGGTATTGTGTGTGAGCGGCTTATTGAAAATCGTCTAATTGGATAAATTGTTTTTGACAGAAAATATACTTATACTTAAATTTGCCCGACTGAAACGATTCCGAATGAACTCTCTTGGGAAAATTCAAAAGAGGACAAAAATAGTACACGTGCATACATAATTCATATGACATGCGCCGTGCTCGTTTTTAGACTTTCTTAGCGGATATGTAACTTTCTTATATGAATGTTTTCATTTTTTGGCAAGTAGGTATATTCTTACTTGCTGTCGCAGAATGTGCAGAGCAATAAAAACTTTTCAAAAACTTTTGTCAAGAAAACAAAAAGTGACGAATAATTTATATTATGAGAAAAACACTATTTTTCGATGTTTTCAACGACCTCTATCCACTGGCATCAAAAAAATCGCGGAAAAAACGATTCTGGGGTCTTTTGAATTCGGGATCCTCAGCACGCATGGGCAGCAACAAAATTCTGGAGGTCCGATGGGGTCAAATTATCGAAAATAGCACCGGAATTCATATCTGGGGTCTTTCGATTTTTAGGGATCTGTAAGATTCTGGGGGTCCAGCCAGACCCCTCAGATCCCCTCGCCCATGTGTGGTCCTCAGCCCATGTGTGTTCAGAATCCTTCCGTTTGCAACCGTATCACAGAATTTATTATAATCAAATGTGTTTCTATTTAAGAATGACAAACGATGAATTTTCGCATTTGTTTGAAAACTGTAGAAAGTAAATGTTCGTTAGTTACACGCACACGTGGGCGTGGGGTCCTGGGGGTCTTGACCATACATGATTTGGGGGGATTTTCACCAATCCCCACAGAAAATTTCTACCCCCTTCCGCAAAAATTTTTTACCACCTTCAGAATTTGTGATTTTTTGAAAGTTCCCAAAAATTTTCTAAAAATTTGTAGAAAAAATGCTTGTAAGCGTTTTTAGCTATCTATTTGCTCAAAAGTGCCAAATTTTCGGCACTTCGCGTCATAATACTCATGTCTTGACTATATTTTGTTCAATTTGTTCCGACTTTTTTGATTTTTTTTTCGAAATTTTTAGTTTTATGCTGTAGAAAAATAGAGCATCGTCAGAAACGCTGAAAAACGATGCCTTCGATGCGTACGTACCATTTTGGACCCAAAGAAGGCACTGTATAATTTCACACCCCTCAGAATTCCTATGCTGAGCATGTATGGTCTTAATCATACGTGTTCTTGGTATGAGGGATTGACTCCCCAGAATGGCAAATGACCCTCCGCAAAACGGCTGCGACCCCTAGAATTGTCGATTTTTCGTAAAAATTAGTAAAAGTTGTAAAAAGTGTGCCTTTTTAAGAGTTTTAGCTCATTTTATGCTCAAAAATCTCAAATTTTTCAGCGCTTCGCGCCATATACACATTTTTTGGACTATATTTTATTCAATTTAATCGATTTTTTTAAATTTTTCAAAAGTTTTTTGCGTTTTTATGTTCTTGAAAGAACGAGCAGTTTTTTTGCCTAAACAAAGCACTTTTCAAAACTTTTTGGGCCTGAACCCCCCCCCCCCACTCAGAATTCCCATGCAGTACATGTATGGTCTTGACCATACGTGTTGTGGGGGATTGACCCCCCGCAGAATGGCTGCCGAGTGCCGACCCCTCACAGAAATGGATCTGCGCTACGACCCCTCAGAATTGCCGATTTTGCTTAAAAATTGTAAAAAGTGTGCTTTTTAAGCGCATTTGGCTCGAAGTCTCAAATTTCCGGCGCTTAGCGCCATATACACATTTTTTATCATATTTTGTTCAATTTTCTCGATTTTTTTTTCAAATTTTTCGAAATTTGTTTTATGTTTTTATGTTCTAAAAAGAACGGGGATTGTCTGAAACGTCTGAAAACAATCGTTTTTTTAGCCCAATAGGCACTTTTTGAAAATTTTTTGGGCCTGACGCCCCTAGAATTCTTATGCTGTACTCGTATGGTCTTAACCACACGTGGGCGTGGGGAGGGGGTTTGGGGGTATACACCCCAGAAACCAAAACCCCTAGAAATCAATTTTTGAAATTTTTTTTGCCTTTTTCGCAATTTTTTGATGCCAATGGATAGTGCTCGATGAAAAACGTTGAAAGATGGTGTTTTTGCCATACCACCATTTTAAAGACCATTTTTTGACCTTTGAAAAATCTTGCACCCCCAGAATTTTCTGGCTGCCCACGTATGGTCTTCAACCCCCCAGAGTCTGAAAGAAATCAAAAATCGATAGATTCCCAGAACTGAATTTTCGGTGCTCTTTTTGGCAATTCGATTTTATCGGACCTCCCAAAATATTGTTGCTGCCCTTTAGGGATGCAGCGGGTGCATATTTTTTGGAATAGCGGGTGCGGGTTCGGGTGCCAAAATTTTGCTTTAGCGGTTGCGGATGTCGCACCTTAAAAATAGCGGGTACGGGTGGCGGGTTCAGCAGTGATATATAGCATAAAATAAATAGGGCTGAAAATGCAACATTTTTTCGTCCACTTATTGCACTTATTTACTGCGTGTAAAATTCATATTAATCGTCAAGCTGATTGTCTTTTTATTTGCAGACTAACTCTCAATGGATTAAATTTGCAGATTAAAAATAAAGTAAATTGTCAATGATTGAAGCATTGACCAAAATGAGTAATATATTTGCAGTTTGCAGAATAAAATGTTTAGCCACTTGTTGTTGTCATTCTCTTTTTAAAAAGGGTCTACGACGTTTTGGCGCCGCCGTTTTGGCGCCGCCGTTTTGGCGCCAGCAACTTATAAATTATACTAATTAAATTAACTTTGAAGCAATTTTAAAGTAAATTATATACCTATTCAGAAAGCAGGTTCTACAAGGTACAAAATAGCATATTGTATATACTTTTCGATTCGATGAGTAAATATTCGTGTACGACTGAAAAACCGTAGAAAATCCTGTGTATTTTTAGATGCGTTTAATTATCTCATTAAATTCAAAAAATATTCTAAAAGTAATTTGTACCATCACTTAGAGGATTGAATGGGTTTCCTGAATCTGTATTATACTTGAATCATAAATGAATGGAAATAATTAATAATATTACGAAGAGTGTGGCGCCAAAACGTCCCATTTCGTCTTAAAAAAGCAGTGTACAATACATTGCTGCAAAATATTTCTATACACGCTAGAGTGGTTAAACTGATGCACATAAAGACTGGCACGTAGACCCCTCTTTTATAAAAAGCATAATTCGCATAATTGGAATTAACCATTAGAGAATGTGAACACATATCTGCAGTCCAGTAGGTACCTAAAAATATGACTCATTATAAGTAGATGTTTGCTTTTCCCATTTGTACTGGTACGTTAGATGTCACTGCTATACATTTTGGTTTTTTCATTAACGTGCCACTGCCTCAGAATCATTTTGTCTTTTCGTCCGCCACCCGCTGTTATATCACGATATTTTTAGCGGGTGCGGGTAGCAAAATTTTGGAATAGCGGATGCGGGTACCAAAAAAGAAGCGGGTAATAGCGGGTGCGGGTATCCGCTGCATCCCTACTGCCCTTGTATGGTGGTCGCGTGTGACGCAAAGCGCCGGAATCTTCTGGCTGTTTTGACATGATAACGCTCGATTCGCAGATCGCTATGCTTTAAAAAATTGATTGCAATGAGGGGCGATATCTCAAATAAAGTTAGTACGGCTTATGGTATTTAAATAGGAAATAATGCTTTTGTAGAAAAGCTAAGCTGCACGATTTGAATGAAATCAAATCATCCGATAACTACCAGCCACTCACTGCATATGCTCGCAGTAAGCTGGCGAATTGCTTACACGGATTAGCTTTAAGCCAACGGTTGAAGGACGAACAAATCGGTGTTTATATCGTAAGGCCTGGCTTTGTTCGCGGCACTGAATTGGGACGCAATTTCTCCAGCTTACACACTTCTCTCTTGTTTCCCGTTCTGTGGTTTTTCTCTAAAACTATTAATCAAGGTTAGTAATGCAGACACGACATTTGTTCTATGATTTCCGTTCAAGTACCATTCTAAACTATTTCTAAAGAACGACTTTAAAAACAGTAAATCAACCTATTGAATTTTTAATTTTTTTGCATGCAATCTGGCTTATAATAATGTACGAGAGTCTGAAGTCAAATGAAATGCGTCTTCTGATTTATCGTCTTCTGCGTGATTACGTGCTTTTGTGTCCTTTGCAATGATAAGTTTGCATAATATATACATTTCAGCAGGCAATTCAAAAGCTGATGTTTATGCAGCTGATCTAACCTTGTCAAAAGCTATTTGAAGTGATGCGAGGCAGATTTAATACCTCAGGATGGATGAGTACCTATAGTCTGTTTTACGAGAGTTTGTACTTGGATCACAATTCCTGAGTCGATGTAAATCGATTACAAAAGCGTTTTAAACTAAAGCAGCAATCATGATACTGTACACAGGAAATGATAAGCATATGACGTTTTACTATGTGAAGTTGCATTACAATAAGGCCTAGGAACCACTTTTGTAGCTATTCCTTAAACCTTTTTGAAAATTGATTTCCGTGCACAAGGTTTCGTGAAATAGACTTTATTCTAAAAACGGAAGAATCATGAAACGAGGTGTAGTATTACTCAATCTATATATAATCGATCGAGCTTACACGATTCTGGATAAACACGCTTTCTATTAACTAAAGTCTTTCACGTAAGCTTGCGGTCTTCATTTAATAACCCTTAAGTGCCTAAAATCGTTTTTGATTCCTTCCGTAATCACCGTAAGCTCTCAGCTTATTGTTGCTGAAAATTCATAAAGGAAAACCGCAAGATTACGTGAAATGGACAGCTTGAAAACGTGTCAAATTAGCGTTCTCAAATGGCTTGTGTACCTACGTGCTCTTTCGAACTACATAATGGAATTTTCTAGGTGTTCAAACCTACTTACATTGCTGCCTGTCCGACATGGACGACTTGAAATCTGGCTCGCTTTATAACAATTGCGAAATAGACACAGAGATCAACGCAGACTTGGTCAACGCTGATGTGGCTGACGAACTTTGGGCTAAAAGTGAATCGTTGGTCAATGAGTGCCTTATTATTGAGAAAAGCGAGGAAAAATGATCTCGTTTTTTGTTCCGTGATTTATGCTACTTTATTCATCAGTAGGTACGCGACATTTCATTATTGCAATACATTGATTTACGTAGATAGGTACCATGTAGATGCCTTCCTGTATATTAAAGTAATTATACTCTGCAGTGAGTTGCATGCATAGCTTGTTTATGTAAAAAGCCATACTCTTACATCGTTAACGGATGTGGTTTTTTCTTGTTAGTCAACTATAGATCTGTTTGACAACGACCTTTTCTACTAAATTTAGTTGACACGATTTACGCGACTAATGCGACATTTCTTCATCTGCTTTTTGCTAACCTTGTAATAAGTATAGTCTGTCTCACATAACTTCGTTCATAAATTTTAGGAGTTTTCATCGACAATTAGCCGAGAGGTTACGATAATTATATATCAGATCAACACTATGATCCCAGTCTGTCAGCTTATTGAAGGAGGTAGTTTTTAGAATTTATAGTCAAACTTGTGTGAACGAGACTATAGTTAAATAGTCGTTTGATAACTGACCGACTGTCCTTATTATTCTCACACCCGGCTGATAGTCCGTTGAGCGATAGAAAATCGGGTATAACAGTAATGAAGGCATCCAGTTCCTGAGCAATTACATGCACCACAAGAGAAATAATTTGTAGCTTAATTCACGAAATATGTTTTGAAAACGATTCACAGCGTTCAAGGAAGTACCTACCTATAGTCTCGCACAACTTGGGTCATAAATTTTAAAACTATCTCCGACAATAAGCTGACAGATTGTGATTGTAGCATTGATCTGATAAATATGTGCTTATCGTAACCTTCGGCTTACTGCCGATGAAAATTCTTAAAAATTATGGACGAAGTTATGTGAAACAGACTATGCATACATTTCTTTCACATAACTTCGTGCATAAGTTTTTAAGATTTTATCGTCTTTAAGCCGAGAGGTTACGATGATTATATATCAGATCAATGCTATAATCGTAATCTGTCAGCTTATTATCGGAGATAATTTGGAATTTATGCTCGAAGTTATGTGAAACAGATTATAGCTACAGAAGTGGTTTGTAGTGCAATTAGCTTGCACATTGGTTTTTGCTTCAATTTGAACAGCTTCTATAGTAGGCTGACATCAGTTTAGAACTGGTGATTAATGCACAGGGTTCCGAGAAATATAACTTGAAAAATTGAAGCTCTGATAAAGTGACTCAGTATCGCATTCTCCTGAGTGTTGATTAGCCTCTAAGTAATTACTGTTGCACGGTTTAAAGTAAGGCTTTAGTACTGTAGACTGAGGTTTCTCTCTACTGTCTGTCCGGCCGGTATTTTTTGGTATTTTTTGTTACCTGTTGAAGACTTCTTCACATTTAATGTAAACTCAAATCGTGCTGTAAATTCTTGCAAACTTTACGTTAACCGTGTAAACAAAAATGTTAGAAAATTTGAATTTTGCAATCGTCTGATTTCTGTCTGGAATTATTTGCCTGATGATATCATCTGCTCAGCTAATTCGAACATTTTTACGATGAAATTGAAACAATTTGATTTATCCATTTTTCGCAAGGGGCGTATCTAAGCGCAGTATTCATTGCCTGTACGTACCCGCGTGTCTTACGGTATTCCTGTGCCTGGTGCACACCCACCTTTTGTGTGTGTACGCGTTGAGTACCTACAGTAATTGTATAGGTATTTTAATTTAGCGTATGATAGTACCTGCGTCTCTGATTTCTTGATATTTTCAAATACGCACTTTTCACTAGTGACATTTTTAAACTGAATTAAAACGCATTAGATGTTACAGTGATAAAAACAATATAAAGCGATCAACAGTAAGCTAAAAAATAAACTGCATGTATGTATATATGTCTTACAGTAATAATATTTTTTACAGTACGCTAAATAGTTGTGCATGATGAAGGATGTTTCGATTTCTTCACTGTTCGGCGAAATCAATCACCGGCCGTTAAGCAACTACGAAGTCGGGCGCTACAGTAATAAGGGTGCTCTATTGTCGAGCAATTTCATGCACCAAGCCGGGGTTAAAAAAGACTACAGCAATCTTATGTTTACTAGGTCTATTTTTTGCAGGCCTTACAGTAATAAAGTTTTTATATTATATATGACTTACAGTAAGACTACAGTAATCTTATATTCACTAGGTTTATTTTTGCAGGCCTTACAGTAATAAAGTTTTTTATATTATATATGACTTGCAGTAAGACTACAGTAATTTTATGTTCACTAGGTCTATTTTTGCAGGCCTTACAGTAATAAAGTTTTTTATATTATATATGACTTACATTAATAATATTTTTTATGGCATAAGAGTAATTCTGTATTTCGCTGTGAAAAAACGACCGATTTCTTCAGTGTTCGATGAATTCGATTGCCGGCCGTTGAGAAAGGATGAAGTGGGGCGCTACAGTAATAAGGGTGTTCTATTGTCGAGCGAATTCATGCTACGAGCCGGGGTTAAAAAGATTACAGCAAGGAGGTGGAAATGAGGACGACAACTATAGGTCACGACTTAGAGGATCATCTTGATCAAACTAAGCGAGCTGGCTGACAAAAGGCATGCAAATATTTGTAGAACCTATTTCATGTACCTACCCATGCATGTATCTTAGGTAGCGCGTTAGCGCGTACCTATAATATACTTGGGTACCCCAACACCTGGGCACCCCCTACAGCTATAACGGGACACTTCTGGAAGGTGCGGTTTTTTTTAAAAGGAAGATAATAAAAAAATTCGCTGCCCGTGTTTTTTTGTTTTTCTTGAAACTCAAAATTGACTGTGTAAAGAAGGTGTAAAGTTTTTGTGTAACGTTATAACATAGGACAAATTTTCGGACCTTTTTACTGCGGCATGTGGACAACTGAGTATTGATGACTCGAAGGATTGAACAGAATAGGATAATAGAGGGATGAAGTCTACAGATGACACTTTTTTTGTTTTTTGAAATTCGCATTATTTATCGAACGGCAGTGTAAAGAGTGCGAAAATCTGGGGGTGAAAAAGCACTTTTTGGTCGAGTTTTCAACCTTCCAATGTCCGATACTAACTCCGGTTATGAGGTTTTTAAAATGTTTTCTGACAGAAATGTAGAGCGGATCAAGGGCTACATTCTGCATATAAGCAAAGTCTTCTATGCTCTATGGCGAGTTAGATCCTGGGGTTTAAGGTTTACACTCTAGTGGATGGTGTAAAAAAACGGATTTTAACTAAGATTTCTCTGCCAAATTTTTCCGCTTATGAGTCAGTGCAAATCGAAGACAGCATTAATAAAGTGCCTCACAGGGGCTAAACATCGCAGCAAACCGCATTTAAAAAAACGCAATATTGAGTTATTTATGGGGGTGTAAAGTTCGAAATCAGAGGTAAAAAATGGGCTAAAAAACACGTTTTTTCCGAAGTTTGATTGATAAATCATGCCAAATAATTTTTGCAACAGAATTTTGGCACACAGGAATGTACTACGATTTAAAAGCTACAAATTGTACCAAACCGAATTTCTTTAAACTCAATGGGGAGTTCGGTACGGAATTTTAAAGTTTACAGTGTTCTAAATGATGGAAAATACGTTTTTGTTGCGTTTTTTGTTCGCCACTTTCTCCGTCCAGAAGTCGGGATAAGTCTAATAGAATAAAAATAAAGTGCTTTATATCGGGTGCATGTCAAAGCAAATTGTCTATACATTAATATTTAGCGAGTGTAAAGTCAAAAATTTGGAGTTTTAAATGCGTTTCTGTCTTGTTTTTTCTGCCTGCTTCTCCGGTTACGAGTCAGGAACACGTTTATCAAGTCTAGAAATGGACCAGGAATCAAATTTGATATGCCAGTCTGGCGCATATGTTTACACTCTACGGCGTTGTAAAGTAGTTTACACCAATTGTTAGTTTGCCCATAGAACATTATGTAGACTTAATTTTTTCATAAATATTAATCGTAATATCGGAACAATATCAAAATTACGAATCTGACTAAAATCTTCTTTACACTAGGTGTTTACATAAAGTTTACACTACATATATATTTATCTTCGTTTTTGAGCATTCCTGAAACCTAATTTTTTCTTGGAGCCTAGAAGTTTTCAAAGAATCAAATGTGAGACGTCACGTAGGCGCGTTTGTTTACATCCAACAGTGATGTAAAGTAGTTTACATTCATTGTTTATATGTCCTCAGACCATTGTAGAGACATAATTTTTTCATGAATGTTGATCATAATATCCGAGTAATTTTTTACACTGCATGTTAGCCTTTGTTCTAGAGCATTGCAAAAATCGAAATTTTTTCCTGAGATATAAAAATTTACAGGGAATGAAATATATACGTCAATTGGGCGCGCTTGCTTACACTCAGCAGTATTGCAAAGTGGTTTAAACCTAATGTTTATTGTCTTTAAAACATTATGGAGACTCATTTTTCCATAAATGTTGAAAGAAATATCGGAGCAATATCAAAATTACGAATCCGACTAAAATATTCTTTACGCTATGTGTTTGTGTAAAGTTTACGTTACGTGTTAACCTAATTCGATAGACTTGCAGAGACTTTGTAACTGAAGTCAAGAAATTTTCAAGGATTCATATGTGAGACATCAATTAAGTGAGTTTGTTTACCCTCAAAAGTAATCTAAAGTGATTTAAAAATTATGTTCAAGTGTCCTTAGATCATTGAAGAGATGTAATTTTGTCTTAAATGGGTTGCATTAAAGTTAAATCTTTCTTAGCCGTGTTTATAATATGTTTCACAAAATCTTGCACATGGAGAGCTATCGTTTAATTGATGTAAATTGCCTGCAAAAGTGGTTTAAAATGAACCAGCAATCACACTACTATGCACAGAAGTCGACAAAGATATGCAGCTTTATTGTAATCATGTACATTAATAAGCCGTAAACTGTTAGTATTCTCTACACCTAGTAGTTGTGTAAAGTTTGCACTATTCATTTGTTGTTAATATGTAGTCTATACTACAAATTTATTTTACTACCAAATCAAAGCGTTAGTGTTCCTTACATTTGATATTTGCGTGAAGTTTTTGAATTTTTGCCGAAAATCTTTGCCTTCTAATTTACCAACATCCCGCCTTTTCCATTTTCTTGAAGTTTAAAATCTTTTATAATTCTCTCATAATTTAATGGTAGGTTTTAACTTTAAGTTTCTCTTGGTTTACAACTCTCGCTTAGCAAGCTCATTTTTCAAAACTTTTTCATAGTGATCAGATTAGTTGCGTTTAGTTTGGAATTGGTGGACGGTCGTTATTTTATTACTCGGCTTAAATAAACCAAGTGACTATCTTTTGATTATTTTCTTCATCGCAAATTCAAACACCCAATTTTCAATTTGAAAATTGACCCAATTTTCAATTTGAAAATTGATCCAATTTTCAATTTGAAAATTGAAAATTGGGTGTTTTCAATTTCAAAAGTCACAACACATTGTGCTTGTGTATTGATTGAGTGAGGATTTGCAATGTGAATTCGTTGGTTAAATTTTTGTGCTTGATTATAAGTGAACTGCACATTAAGAAGAAATAACTTAATGCAGTTTTAATTTGAAAATGGATGGTGTCAATAAGGTTGTCTTGTTTAAAAAGGATAATGCTGATGTTAAGAACAATATTGTTTTCCGCGTTCTTGGACTGTTGTCATTATTGTGGCATGTTACTGATTGTGTTTACTGACTGATGTACTGAAATCACGCTAATTAAAAGTAGTGTACTAGCAAAGAAAAATGCTCCGATGGAACAAAAAAGATGAATATACTTGGAATTGTGGATTATTATGGATGTAAAAGGAGGGGACCAGGAAAAATCTACCTAAAGTCGGAAAATCTGCTAAAAATCACACTTTCTCTAAGCAACGCAAAAAATCGATGTATATTCTGCGGCCTCTAAAAAAGTGTCTTTTTTAAATAATGTTCGAAGTTTCAGATAAGAGTGTATAAACGAAATCTATCAAGGTTACTTTTTTAAATTGCTGGCACCTGATTGATAGAAAACTAAGAGGTATTGTATTTAAAGTTGTTTTGTTTTATGAGCATTATAGCAAGCAAAGCAGGAGCCGATTGATTAGTGCACACAATCGTTTCGGGCATGCTAGTGTATCTACATTAAGTCTGTTTCAAGTCAACTTACATGTTTCCTACTGTTTTTAACCAACCATGTCTTCAATTGTCTTCGATGTTTGCTATTTCATTCAATTGGCTTGGAAGATTGTTAGTTTACTTAATATCATTTCCCATAGCTACTGCATAGCTAACGTGCTGCTGTTTCAATCATTGTTATGGTTGAATATTTATTTTAATCTGTTGGCCGCAGAATATACATCGATTTTTTGCGTTGCTTAGAGAAAGTGTGATTTTTAGCAGATTTTCCGACTTTAGGTAGATTTTTCCTGGTCCCCTCCTTTTACATCCATAATAATCCACAATTCCAAGTATATTCATCTTTTTTGTTCCATCGGAGCATTTTTCTGTGCTAGTATGTATATATGTACGTATGTACATAACTTTGTGAACGTGTTAGATATGGAACAAATGTATAGTAGGTACCTGCTGCATAGTACGAGTGAGTACAGGTATCGACCACATTTATTTGCTATTGTTGCTCTCAATGCACATACATATGAAGGATAAAATTAAAAATATGTACCTATGTACATACGTGGGCAGCAAGAAATTTCTGGGGGGGGGTGCAAGATTTTTTTGAAGGTCAAAAAATGGCCTTAAAAACGATGGTATGGTGATAAAAACACCATTTTCCGACGTTTCTCATCAAGCACTATCCATTGGCATCAAAAAATTGCGAAAAAAGCGAAAAAAATTTTCAAAAATTGAATTCTGGGGGGGTATTTTGATTTCTGGGGGGGAGTATTTTGGTTTCTGAGGGGGTGCATACCCCCCAAACCCCCACGCCCAGGTGTGCCTATGTATAGTCTGTTTTATTCAACTTTGCGGTTTTCTTCTGCATTTTTCCAACAAGAAACAGACTAACTACAAAAGCGGTTTAAACTTTTGATGCAGTAATGCGGATTAACACGAGCATACATACATTTCTACATGACCCAACATACTGTAGAATATCATATTTATTGTATTAGTTTAAAACACTTTTGTAGTCGCTTTAAACTTTCAAAAACCTCAGGTACGTAGTATGTACATGTGTAATAGTAGCAGCGTCGTCGGCGGACGTACTAGAGAATGTAGTGTAAGTACGCATACATTTGTACGAGTATGTATTAGGTACATATGTAGTAGCCGTGTTTAGGGTGGCGGACCGGGCGAGTATGCTAATGAAATAAAAGCCATCGCGTCGCGTGTTTATCATGCCTTGTCAACTTACGCACAATGGAATTTCACGACATTTCATCGTTCATGTGCGTCTTATTCATGCAATCAGTGCCTCGATTTCAGTATTATGTACCTACATATTTCGCTTCTTTCTTGCTTTGGATTTGTTGCATGCAGCTGGTTCTGTACTATGTACATATATGTACTTTACTGACAAAATAAGCCCAAATGCCTGAAATTCGACAAATGCTGTTTGTTTCGCTCATTTTGATTTATTACGATTTTTATTCGTTAATCGCACTGATTATATTACTATGGGGACGTTGAGTCATGGGGATGTTTCATTAAAGACGTTTTGTCGTGGGATGGGACGTTTTATCGAGTGGGTGGGATGAAGACCACACATGGGCGTGGGGGGTTTTGGGGGTATGCACGCCCCCACCCCCAGAAGTTGAAATACCCCCATTGGATAGTGCTCGATGAGAAACGTCGAAAAATGGTGTTTTTTCGCCATACAACCACTTTTAAGACCATTTTTTTACCTTTGCAAATTTTTTCACCCCAGAATTTCGGCGCTGCTCACCTTTGGTGGGGACGTCTTGTCGAGAACTGGTTTACAATATCCGAATATCCTTAAATGAAAGGCGCAAGCTTATGTGAAACAGACTATAGATATGTAGCTGTTTAAAATGCTGTTTTTACTCGATACATTATTAGAACAACCAAAGCATAGATTCGTACAAGAACTACTTTTCGATGTAAAAATAAGGTTTTTCGGGCGCTAAGAAAGTCAGTAGGTATGTCATAAAGCAATACTGTTCCAGAAAATTTTAAAAAATCGTTGCGCGTGCCCGTCGGCCACTGTCGCCCCCTCTAAATACGCCGTTGCATACACATGTACACTGCTATGAAGTCTTAGATGTTTTAGAATTTTCAGAAGTACCTACACGTCTTTCTTCCTTCTGAAATTATACTGAGCATATAGTACAAAATTTTCCACAGCAAAAGCATTTGGTTGATACAGACTATTCTACTTACTGAGGATGAGTGCTAAACGTGTATTAGCCTGACCAAATCCTGGGGTTCTGGTGGGAATACATCACCAGAAAAGTTACAAATTCAATTCAGAGGGTTTTTGGGTCCAACCGAGGTTACAAACTTGGGGATATGCCCCCCAGAAGGCCGAATACACCCAGGAATCTAATTACACCCCATAATTTTATTTTTGAATTTTTTTAGTGTGTTTTTTCGCCATACCACCATTTTTAGGACCATTTTTTGACTTTTGAAAAATCTTGCACCACCCCCAATCAATTTCGGTGCTGCTCACGTATGCTCCCCACATACGTAAGCATCCCCTTTCTTAGTGATTTGGCCCCGTTGCACATTTTAAGAAAAAATGTATTCCACCTACAAAACGCCCTTTTATTAACCGAAAAACGAACGATAAAATGAAATCTACCTTCTAACGTGCTTACCTACAACACAAATACTGTACAATAATTCAACCTCAAATTCAAAAATTGTCACGCGCTTATATCTGTTTCATTTTGTTAGAAAGCTTTTTAAAAAACTTCAAAACGACTACAATTCTTTTAGAATAATACGAAATGACCAGCATTGCACAGTATTTCGAGCCACAGCTTGACATTTTGCATTGTAAAGCTGTAGAACTGTCAGATTTTCATGCCACCTTTGTAGCCAGATTCATGAAGCTTAAATTTAGTAAAAGTTTTCGGATAAATGAAGCAGACTATACTATCACTTGCACATAAAAACATTACATATTTTAAGTAGGTACTTGCGCTTATGGAGACATGCACGAGTACGTACACTAAGTTTATTAAGTCAATTCATTTTCAACATTTAGTTAAAATGGCATACATTCAAAGAGATCCGAATATCGTCCAAATCGTCGATATTTGTCGATCAAAAGAATCAGTAACGGAATTTTGCATGCAAAACGGATTGATGCCTTCTGTTCCCGCTGTTGGCTTTCTGGGCAATACAGTAATAAAGTTTTTATATTATATATGACTTACAGTAAGACTACAGTAATCTTATATTCACTAGGTTTATTTTTGCAGGCCTTACAGTAATAAAGTTTTTTATATTATATATGACTTACAGTAAGACTACAGTAATTCATCATGCACAACTATTTAGCGTACTGTAAAAAATATTATTACTGTAAGACATATATACATACATGCAGTTTATTTTTTAGCTTACTGTTGATCGCTTTATATTGTTTTTATCACTGTAACATCTAATGCGTTTTAATTCAGTTTAAAAATGTCACTAGTGAAAAGTGCGTATTTGAAAATATCAAGAAATCAGAGACGCAGGTACTATCGTACGCTAAATTAAAATACCTATACAATTACTGTAGGTACTCAACGCGTACACACACAAAAGGTGGGTGTGCACCAGGCACAGGAATACCTGCAATATGTACATGAATTTCGAATTATGCATTTATATGACATTTGTCTTTTTCCTTATTATTTGTATTGTAATGTGTACGTATATTTTAAATTTGTACGTGTATTTTGTAGACCGAATAAATCTTTCTTTCTTTCTTTCTTTCTTACTTGACGGATTTAGTGAGACGGATTTAGTGATCAAATTTAGTATATATTCAAAAATGGGTTGAATTGGCGATTACCCCTCTAGAAAAAGCACAGATTTTAGCAAAAATATATTTTCTGATCTAAAAGGTCGGTCGGTATCTACTAGCAGACCCATATCCAGGATTCGCAAAGGGGTAGCCCGGTTTTTTTCCAGGAGGAGTTCGAAATATTTTTCGTTTTAAAAGTCGGTAAAAACAAAAACTTAAAAATGCGCTGTAGTTACGATACGATACGATTACCTATATGCATTGCAGGCTAGGCCTGTATCCAGGATTTTGTTTTGGAGGGGGACGGCAAAAGTTTTCAAAACATGAGGGTAAGGGACCAAAGGATGAATTTAAGTTTTCAAATTTTGCTACCTGGATAGGTACCTACCTTAGATACGGTGAGAATTCAATGGAAAGATTTTTTTAGGTCTGGGGTGGCGCGCTCAACCGCTCCCCCCACTCAGCGAGGTCCGGGGCAGATACCCAGAAAATTTTATAGAAATTGCGCTTTAATTTTAATACAAATGCAAATATTTTGAGTCATAACTTCAAAATTTCTACAAAATCAGCCGAATCACGGCTCTCAATTCGTCCAAGAAATGGTCAGAATTCATCAGCAAATTCATAATCATCGCCAAAACATTGCTGTCATTCTTGCCTCTTGAAAAATCTTATTTTTGCATAAAACCTGTGAGAAACAGAAGACATAGATGCAAAATACGTTTTACGTTTTATAAAGCCAAAAAATGGAATGTTTAATCCGGTATTATATATTTGCAGTCAACTGTAAATAATATAGCACACAATGTAATATTATTTGCAGTCAAAAACCAACGGCCTAGACTGAAAATAAGTTCAAACATAGTGTAATATTATTTGCAGTCAATACCAGCAGCTTAGACTGCAAATAATGCGCAAGTAGTAATATTATTTGCAGTCAAAGAGCAGCGGCCTAGACTGCAAATAAAATTGCGCATAGTGTAATATTATTTGCAGTAAAATGGTCTAGACTGCGAATAAGATTGGACACAGTTTGATATTATATGCAGTCAAAAACAAGTGGCCTAGACTGCAATTAATATTGTGCACAATGCAATATTATCTGTTGTCAAAAACTAGCGACCTTGACTGCAAATAATATAACAAAGTGTTATGAATTATCTGCAGTCTAGGTCGCTTGTTTTTGACTGCAAATAATATAAGACTGTGTGTGATATCATTTGCAGTCAAGGTAGCTGGTTTCCAGACTGCAAATAATATTTAACTCTGTCTGTGTGTGTGTGTGTGTGTGTGTGTGTGTGTGTGTGTGTGTGTGTGTGTGTGTGTGTGTGTGTGTGTGTGTGTGTGTGTGTGTGTGTGTGTGTGTGTGTGTGTGTGTGTGTGTGTGTGTGTGTGTGTGTGTGTGTGTGTGTGTGTGTGTGTGTGTGTGCGATATCATTTACAGTCTATGTCGCTGGTTTTTAACTGCAAATAGTATTACACTGCGTCCGAACTTATTTACAGTTTAGACCACTGGATTTTGACTGCAAATAATGTTTCACTGTATGATAAATTATTTGCAGTTGACTGCAAATAATCACTGCCGATTTACCGCGCGCTTGGGCCTAATAAGACTCTGATTAAGTATGATTTAAAAATTCGGCAAAAATTTCGGCACTTATACAGAATAGTAACTTCTGTTGTGCAAAGTATAGTCGCAACAGTTGTTGATTTTTTCAAACCTTCATTTTTCCTAGGCATTATATGTGTGTGGTAGTACGCTCGCTTAGGTAGGTATCGCTCCCACTTAGGTCGGTATCACTCCGCGCTTAGGCCGGAGATACACGCATTAGTTTGTTCTGATGATTTCATAATAGTTACTATTTTGTAGAAGTTCCAAGATTTCTTGCGATTTCGGCTAAAAAACAGGGAGTAAAGGGAAAATCATTCTCACATTTCATATCGGGGGGGGGGGGTGGGGGTACGTGCCTCCTCCTATCTTCCCTGGATACCTTGTGTCATTTTTGACTTTTCACATCGTTCTGCGAAAATTCAAATGCGTTCAGGACCGTATCCAGGGGATGGGGCATGCCCCCTCCCGGAATGAAATTTTATAATGATTTTTTCCCTTTCCTCTGCTTTTTTCAGCTAGAAATCGTTAAAATTTTCGGTTTCAAAATTATTAATCAGAATATATGTAGTCCCAAACATGCGGTCGAAACACTCCATATTCAATCTTTGTACAACGTAATGCATATTTTGCATCTTTGTCTTCTGTGTTTTGCAGTTTTTACGCAGAAAATGGAGATTCGTGCAAGAAGCAAGAATGATGGACATTTTCTGACGATGATAAAGAATTTCAGTGAAGTTTGACTATTTATAGACTGATTTCAGAACCAAAATCGGGCCGATTTTGTGAAAATTTTAACGTTACGATTCGATCAATGCCGGAATAGGCTGGCGCATGGTGGAGCAATTACGTCGCATGTTGCGCGAGCATTCCTTGGTGAATCTTACACATCTTCGCCACGTGAGGCTTTTCCGGAATTCCCAGACTTAACGGCACAAATTGAAAGTCCTCATGTTTTACATAACATGATTAGGCACATTCGGTTAGCAACCAACCCGCCGCTTGAAGTTCCGGTTCAATTTGATCATTTCAGAGGTCCAGCAAAAATCTGTATTTTACCTCAAACATTGAATACAAGGCGAATTAGAGAAAATTTGTAGAGAAAGGCAACAGGCATCCTTGCAGGACCCAAGCGGATCCGCAGCAAGCCTTGATATGCCAGAAGTCGATCTTTCCTTGGAGGCACAAATCAAAATGCGTAGAACACGCATGACGACTCGAGAAACGCGGATCGTGAGAATTTGGCAACGGAAATGCCACGGCGTGTGACAAAGTTACGCGCCGCCGGTTCTCTTGCTGAGTCTTCCAAAGTTTGTCATATGTCAGAAGACAAACACAAGGCCAAACTGAATCGTTTTTACGATATTAAATACGAGCACACTTTGCGTCGGTTAAAGAATTTGGAAAAACAACGAGTCAGAAGACTCGTTCAAGCTGAAGTTGCAGCTAAATTGAAAGCGCTGTTTAGGCCAAAGAGGATCAAGGCGGCAAGACCCGCAGTCATCCCGGCAACGCTATGCACAAACGCATCACCGTTCACAACCACAAGCACAACCGCAGACACAAGTAAAACCACATGCACAGCAATACACAAGACCGCAGACCCAACCGCGGCAACAGCAGCAATATACGGAATCGCGTGAGCGTTCCGAGGCGTATTCTCAGGCCGATGCTGGTCATCTGTTGCGCTTGCAACAGCAGCAGCCTTATGAATACCGCCGTCCGCCACAGTCAAACCGCGGAACTCATCGGGGCCGGTCACAATCCCGTCAACGTCAACAATGGGACCAATTGTATCGCTCACCGTTGGAACAAAGTCAACCAGCCACCGGGGGTTATCAGCACACCTGGGCGTGGGGGTTTGGAGGGGTATGCACCCCCCCAGAAACCAAAATACCCCCCCCAGAAATCAAAATACCCCCCCAGAATTCAATTTTTGAAAAATTTTTTCGTCTTTTTCGTAATTTTTTGATGCCAATGGATAGTGCTTGATGAGAAACGTCGAAAAATGGTGTTTTTATCGCCATACCACCATTTTTGGGCCATTTTTTGACCTTCAAAAAATCTTGCACCCCCCAGAATTTTCTTGCTGCCCACGTATGGTTATCAGCCACAACCTCGACCCGGTCCACTTTTGCCAAAACCGTGGCCTGTTACGCAACAACAACAGCGTCCACGCGAACCTTCACGTGAACAATCTTACGGTTTTACGCCGGAGCAATTATTTACTCCGCCGCCACCTATACCGCGTTGTTACACGGACGACTACAAGGACGACGACAATTTTGAGGACAATGATCGACCAGTCAATCCACATTGACGCTTACACCAACATATGTACAGGCGTAGGCAATCGCTATATTGGTATTGTGACCGTTTGAATACGCGTCAGCAAACCAGAATCGGATCAAGAATATTTTCAACGTCAAAGACGTTGCGGAAAACTCAAATGGCTCGAAGGCCAATTATCAGGATCGTTATTAATTATCAAGTTTGATGTACTGAACTTTTTGGAACTCTGCGACGGCGTTGAATTTGACCAGCAGCTTTTCGTCAATTTTTTCGTTTTTTGTCCTGATGTGGATTCCAGGACTTCACGTATCGTTTATTTCCTGTGTATTTTTCTCTTGTCATTTTTTCTTGCTGTAAAATTTTTTCTTTGACGGTGCTCAAATTTTTCCTCGTTATCTCGCATAATTTGCCATTTTTCTTGTTTTTATTGTTACCTCGTGTTTTAACTCGTCAGTGACTTTAATTTTGCTCAGCATAATTTTGCCTTATCATTCCATATTTTAATTTGTCTTTTGCTCAATTAGCGTGTTACTACTATGGTACCTTAACTCTTTAACGGACAAGAGGTTAATTTATACCCAATCTACAAATTTTTTTCAATTCAAAATTTTTTCTCATTACCCGGGGACTGAAGGAGGCTTATGGACAACCGGATGAACTGTCCAAGACCGGAGTTCATCATTACTCGGGCACACAATATAGTTATCCCTAGCGCCATTGTCAGTGTTGCTCGAGAGTTTTCCTGAGTGCGAACGAGGTCATACGTTGACCGTTACCGGTTATCGATATTTGTCATTTTTCGTTCTTTTTATTTTCGATTTACACGTTTGCTCAGGATGAGGCGTTGCGGATGCCAGTGTTGAGGTGTTGCGAACGCCGGAGAGCCGAGTTGTAGAACGTCGCCGATGCTAGTGTTCATGGTGTACCCCCGAAAAAAATTCTCCACTTCGTTTCAAATTTTTTTCTTTATGTGGGGGAATGTAACTGCGAGAGTTACACGGTAGGCGAACCTGCCTTAGCAGTTCAGCGTTAGCCATATACATAGCCAATACTAGTAGCTATCTACGATAGTGCACTGTGGGCTATGCCTTTGGTCTTCCCATTATTTCCCCAAATTTTCAATAATAAAAAACATTTAGATACTTGTCCGGTAGCATAGAGTTAAGTGTATGATAATAGTAATTGTTTCATGCATACCGCTTGTGTAATCGAGAACTTTTGATCTGAGATAAAAGCTCATCAGTATTACGTTAAAGTGATCTCTGTTTGTTTTACTGTAATGGTCCTTGAGGCCAGTGTACGTAACGTTGTAGTTTAGTCTGGCTTTTGCTTTTTTCATTGGCCGGTTATTCGACGGTATACTCTGTACATTATTGTTTTTCTTTTGCGTATTTTGTTGTCCGGCTATAGGCCATGAATTCTACGTCAAATTAAAATAGAGAAAACCTACCCAGTGGTTTTGGTTATACCGAGGGTTAGGTCGGCCACCATCCCTATGTCGAGGATTTCCACCCATCTAGTGGACTGATTGGTAAATTTCGTATGATAGCTCATTTTATTCGGAAATCATAATTTATTTCTCAAACCAAAAATTGATCAAAAATATTATTTAATTTTTAAGGATGATTGATCAGCATAGAGCTCGTTGTTGTTGTTTTCATTGTTCAGCGTGCTACACATATTAGGAACCAAAAACATTTCTGATCAGGCACTGATTGAAAATAAGTTAAATAACAACATGAGCTTGAGATAGGTCAACTGACCTCCGCGGCAAATACCGAGACTAGGTAGGTAGCCTTAGGTCTTAGGGCGTAGCTGCTGAGATCACCCGACAAGAAGCAGCCAGCAATATTAGGGCTGAGGGGATCAAAGCCGTAAGGTCTGTAAGGGTCCAAAGATTGAAAGCCATTCAGAGCCCGCGCGATCGGGCCAGCACTAAGCGTAGACTTCAGTACCTACGTACCTAGGTAAAATCTCAAAGGTAATGCACCAGTCCCTACGTCGAATTCATAGACGTTAGGGGCTCTACATTTACACTACTCCGTACCACCCTCAGTGTGATGGACTAGTTGAACAATATAATCATACTCACATTGCTAAACTTTCTAAATAAAGCGCGAGAAATCAGTATGACTGGGAACAATTTTAGCCATTTGCGTTATTTGCATATTGTGCAATGCTACAGTCATCTACCAATATTTCACCACTTGAAATGTTGTATAGTCGTGAGCACACATAAGTGTGGGGGGTTTGGCAGGGGTCTGAACCCCTTCAGAAGTTGAAACACCCCCAGAAATCAAAATACCACCCCAGAATTAAATTTTGAAAATTTTTTTGCTTTTTTAGCAATTTTTTGATACCATTGTAATAGTGCTAGATGAGAAACGTCAAAAATGGTGTTTTTTCGCCATATGACCACTTTTGAGACCATTTTTTGACTTTTGAGAATTCCCCCATCCCAGACTTTTGATGCTGCCCACCTATGGTTGTAAGCCATTGTTTCCACTCAATATTTAGTTGTTAAACAATCTCATGCTAAATCATAATCTTCCTCATGTTGCTAAAAAATATCTCACTGATCTAAAATTAACGCTTCTTCATTTGTATGATATTGCTAGCAAAAACCTAGCTCAAGCTCCTAAGCAACAGAGAAAACAATATGATAAAACTCCTCATGAAAGTAATTTTGCAGTAGCTAATATTGTTTATCTGAATAAAAAGGCTGTTATTCAATTGTAACTTGGAAAACTTTCGCTGAAACAAGTTGGTCCCATACCTGGATGTGGGGGTTTGGGAGGTATGCACCATAGGTGGGCAAGGCACCAAAATTCTGGGGGCTGAAAAATTTCTGGGGGGAAGGGGTGAAAAAATTTTTAAAAAGGTCAAAAAATGGTCTTAAAAGTGGTCATATGGCAAAAAACGCCATTTTTTGACGTTTCTCATCAAGTTCTATCCAGTAGCATCGAAAAATTGCTAAAAAAGCAAAAAAAAATTTTCTGAGGGGTATTTCAACTTCTGGGGGGTGCATACCCCCCAAACCCCACCCACGCCTGTGGTATGCACCCCCCAGAAATCAAAATACCCCACCAGAATTCAATTTTTAAAAAATCTTTTCGTTTTTTATGCCTATGGATAGTGCTTGATGAAAAACGTCAAAAAATGGTGTTTTTATTGCCATACCATTATTTTTAAGGCCATTTTTTCAACCTTCAAAAAATCTTGCACCCACCAAGAATTTTCTTGCTGCCCACATATGGTCGGTCCATATTGCATTAATGCGTTACCCACACCCAAGGCAGCATGCATTGTTGCGACTATTCACAATTATAGTAATAAAAGTTATGACATGATGCTTATTTTTAAGAATAATAAATCTTATCTCTTCAATAACGTATTGCAAAAAGTAGATGATAGTGATTAATCAGATATTCATTCATTTTATCGAAAATGGATCACAAGTTTAAGCATACATTAAGCTAAATAGTTAATAATAAATTATTGATGTTTGAATTCATATTATTTAATTCGATTAATATTCTTTTCATCACTAATGGATCAAAATGGATCAAAATGGATGCGACTCCCATTAATCAGCTTCAAACTGATCAAATAAGCGCTGAAATTTGAATTCCTGGCTCATTAAAGTTGCTTCACTGTGTGATTTTATGATGTTTTCCATATATTTTATTGTATTAACAATAAGTCACATCGGCATGAGATTTGAATCAAAAACTAAGCATTTTACATAATTTAGTTCTATAAAAACAGGCGTTTATTTCGGGTTGTATCACTTTGTATCTGCACAATAATATTTTAAATAAATTGTTGGTTGCCTACTTACAAGACTCAACATATTGAAGAACAGTGGTGAGGTGAGCTGATCTAGTGTCAAAGAATAAACGTAAATTATAATTCTTATTTGTCGGAAACTAGTAGATTCGAACCACAAAGGTAAAACTGCAGGCAAAAATTATGCCCTTTACTACAAATAAATTGGCGCTCTAACAGGTGGGCTTCTAAAAAATAATTATATTAGGTGGAGACTTGCTTGCATATTCTGTTTATTTTTTGATATTGATATTGAATTATTGTGTGAGAATTAACTATAGAGTCAAGAGCTCATCTAGAGAAAAAAAATTGGTCACATGATAAATAAACAGACAAGCAAAATAATTAACTATAGTTCTTAAATAAAGATTAAGAACAGTCGATCATTGCTCTTAGAGTGAACACTGATCAAAAAGTTGATATTACTGACTGAATGAGTGTATTCAGCATATTTTTAGAAGAGATAAGTATTGTACAAACTATACTTACTTGGTCTATTTATTTTTGTTACATTGATTTTGAAATTGCAGACGAGTGTATTGCAATTTCAGATAATATTTTAAAGGTTTTGTAAGAAATAATTGAATTTATAGGGTCAGATTGAAGCAAATATAAATTAATTAATATGAATAGTGATTCGAGTTATAAATTTGTCTCAAAGTCATGTCTAATTTGTCAGATGATCGAGTCAGCTCAAAAGAAATTAATACAATATCTTCAAGAAATGTCGCAAATGAATATGACATTTTCCGTTCAGCCTGTTGTAAAGAAGCTGTTTTATTTCTTTAATTTGTTTTATTATTAGCGAAACTACAAAGTGCAAAATTTGCAACTTATTCATTTGTCTTATGATTAATCGAAACATGGCAAGTCATGCGTTAACCTACGAGTGTCCATCCCATGATTTGAATCTAGAGTTCTTGTCATGTTCGTCATGGGTTAGCTAATGTGCATCAATCTTTATCTGAGAATCTCCAAAACAAATATCGGCCATAACCACCCACATTTATGAACCCACGACTCGTATTATATTAACCTTATGCTACGTGTAAAAGTTTATTTAGTGTATTTGACTTACGACTCGTTGGTAGTTGTTTTGAATCCGGGCTTGTTATCGCAACTTTTATATTACGTGATCATGCATATTCATTGTGCAATACCCGCAAAGTTCAATAGTATTTTGCCCAATAATAATATATCCCCACAACAGTGTATTAATAAGAGCAACTGTTCCACAACGCAAAGCTTCGTCACAATTTCTGGTGCGTTAGCCCAAATTGATGTCAAATTAACAATTTGTTTTAACAAAAGTTGAGAAAAATCCCAAACAAATTCAAGAAAGTCTCTCGGACAAACATTCGAATTCAACCTCTTTTACAAAAAGTCAATAAAAAAAATAACACTGAAAATTCAAATAAAAATTTAATTTCTAAAAATATGGATGCCCAGGCTGTAGCCCTTTTACAGCAAACAGTGCAGCATATTCAAGATCTGTATGAGCAAAGACCCGTTTCGTTCGTAGCTAGCCCTCAGCTCTCTGCTTTCAGTGGGGATGGTGATCAAAACTGGGGCAAATGGGAGAAACAATTTAATAATTTTGCTATTTTAGCAGGAGCAAACCAATTTGATCGTAAAATAGCTTTACTCTCTACTTATCTTAAAGGCAGTTGCTTTAACTTTCTTTCAAGATTTAAATCAACGTCAACAACCTCTCACAACCTGGGACAAATATAATCAACATTTTAGACTAAGATTCCCCAAAAATCAACACATTGATATTAAACGAGATCATTTTGTTGCTTGGCACCATAGGTGGGCAGCACCAAAATTCTGAGGGGGGGGGGTGAAAAATTTCTGGGGAGGGGGTGAAAAAAATTTTTAAAGGTCAAAAATGGCCTTAAAAATGATGGTATGGCGAAAAAACACCATTTTTTGACGTTTCTCATCAAGCTCTATCCAATGGCATCAAAAAATTGCTAAAAAAGCAAAAATAAATTTTTTCTGGGGGGGGGGTATTTTGATTTCTGGGGGGGTATTTCAACTTCTGGGGGGTGCATACCCCTAAACCCCCACGCCCATGTGTGCTTGGCACCAATTACCAAATGAACTCATATTACAGTATGCTTCAGATATCAGGAGGCTAGCAAAATGAGCACAACCGGGGTGGATGGGTCACGATGAAAATGATTTCATAAAAAGCCACTTTGTCTCTAAACTTCTTCCTCATTCACGATTGTGGGTTCGAAATGCATCCCTGAAAACTTTTGAAGGAGCTGTTTCTGAAGCTTACAAGCAAGAAGTGAACCAATTGTACGATAATCCTGAAAATTTTTTGAAATATTCATTTATGAGCCTAGCAAAGCCTGAAAACATTTCATTTTCGAACACATTTGATAGCATGAACCCTGTACGGCATAACCCCATTAATTTGTTCAGAAAAGATGCTTATTTCAATGAGTTAAGTACAAGGATGAGTAATTTAAGTATGACTGAAGCGTCCAACCCTCCCTCAAAAAGACAATTTTATGACCAGAATTTTGAGAAACCATCTTATAATATGAAAAATCAAGGCCTTGTAGGTGGCGCCTCAAGATCTGTTAATATTATTTGTTATCTATGTGGCAGGAGAGGACATAAGCAGGCTCAATGTAGGTTTAAATCACGTTATAATGATTATGAACAGTCACCTCGTTTTAACAATTTGTTTCGGTCAAATCAAAATTGAGTCACCTAGAAATTTCAGAAATGACCAGAGGTCAAACTTTTCGAATAACGAAGCTAAAAAACAACCACTATCTCGAATGCATCAATCTCTTTTAAGCAGCCCAAATTTTGGAAATTTCGTGCAAACAGCCCAAGCGGGAGATGAGAGACAGACTCAACAGAACACTGAGTTTGAGTCCCGAGTTGAATACGATCCATTGATTTGGACGGATCCAGACTTGTTTGGGGCATATTCGCAGTCTCTTGAACATCCTCCTATGAGGGTTCTGTGTACAACAGTGCCCGGCCTGACTAACGATGATCTATTTTCAGTCTCAGTAGTTAAAAATGAAAAATTGAAAAATTTGAAAGATTGGATTCCTGCCAAAATGATAGAGGTGGAAGACGGGAATCGTGATGATAGTGCTTTTAAAGTAATTGGTGATGCAGGATGCCTCATACCCAATAAGGAATGGGAGGAAACCACAATCTCATTGGATGCTGTTAGTAGGTTAGAAAGTGCCAAAAATTGTTGTCATCATAAAATTGGTCAAAATTTGGCAGAATGCGTGAAATGGTCAAACTTAACCAAAATGTATAAAAATGTTTGCTTTTGTATTTTATTATTTATGAGTCTGTTAGCTTGTGTTTTGACAGAAGCGCAAAAACCTTATTTTGTGTGTTAAGCTCATAAACACGGACATGCTTTATCAATCCCAAAAAAAGTTCATTGTGTTTTGCCCAAAACATACGACAGAATCACGAAAGGAATTTGTTTGAATATTTGGGCACCTAGAAATAAACCTCTTGAAACAGTAGCCATAAAATGTTATAGAAAACAACGTAGCATATGCACTAATTTTGAAGTTTTTGGTTCGAAAGGGATTGTGAGTGATAGTACCCAACAGAGTCCTTCTAGTGTGATTGAATGTCAGCATGCATGGGAGACAAAAATGATAAATGACTCCCCTCTTCATGAATTAAACTCAAATTTTTGGTCGACTAATAATTTGTTACACGTCTCTTTTGTTTGTTGTTGCCATGATGAGTGCTTCTCTCAGACAAATTTTATCATGGAAGTAGGTAATGTATCTTCTTATGATGGACACAAATTGTTAAGCAACGTTGGAGATACAGGAGGTTGTACTGCCCCCACAGGCTATTGTCGCAACTCATTAAACACAATTGTATGGAATAAAAATGATTTTAGATCTTTATGTCCCCTGGTAAAAAGTAAAATTTTTGATGCTCGGATTGTTTCAAAATATGTCACTGTAGAAAAAGTGCAAGGAGCATTTACTATTACTCGTACTACTAACCAATGTAATATATCTTACGCGTATGGGACCGCTCAAGGTGTTATACTTCAATTTGATAATAATAGATCCAAAATCTTATTTTTAAATCGTAGTGTAACCCCTAAGTCATCTGATGATATAGACCCTGTAAATTCGAAATTGCAATTTTTGTATACTAAAATTAAAAACTTTGAATTTCAACTATTCCGCAATGTTTGTTTAGAGCTGTGCAGATCAGCAGATCAACATTTACAATCAATTCATCAAGTATTACAATTAGATGCTACTCTAGGAGCCCGAGCGCTTTTAGGACGTAGAGACATTCATGCATCATTTGCTGGGGAAGCTTTATAGTATGGGACTGTTCTCCAATTTTGCCTGAAATAATTTTTTGGAATTACACGGTTAATAGAAAATGTTACAAATTTTTGCCAATTTATTATAATAACACTTTATTACTTGTAATACCTGGAAGTTTAGACGTTGTACCTCATTCTCCTGAAACGTCTTGTACTCAAATACCCGAAGGCATTTTTCATACAAAAAGGATGGCATACTATGCATGGAGCAGCTCACGTGACACATATTCCTTTAGAAATAGCTTGGCATACTAATTGGTCAATGTACACTTTTGACTCACCTCCAATTTTCCATGATACTTTTTTTGTTGAAGAGTTTCAATCGGTTGGACTGATTAAAAGTTATATGTTCAAAACGACTATCCTTGAATCTCAAGTCAATTGATTAATAAATTACACTGCAGATTTATCATTAAATCCCAATACGATTTCAGAAATTATTAAAGGTACAGGTGCATTTCTGTTTGAAGGTTCTCGTGAATTAGGACATTCTCTTGAGCATATTATCGTAAATGGCACTCATAGCATTTTAGGAACCGCTGATAAGCTATTATCTGGCCCATTCCAACTTATACTAAATATACTTATTGTAGGTGGAACTGTAGTATTTTGTTTTCATATTGTTATAAATTGTCGTGCTTTAAAACTATTTAAAATACCTTGTATATGTAGGCAAATCACAAGCGGTAATAAGACAATCGAACCCCGAATGTTGGAAAAAGAAGATAATAAACCGGTCAAAATTGAACCACAAAATCCCAATAGGACAATTAATGATGAGACAGTCGAATCACAAAATTTAACTGTTAATAGCCAGGATGAGGTAGACCCCAATTCATCTTATTTTATTCAAGTGTTGACTAGAGCACTCAAACCGTTTCTCGTAAATAGTGCTATTCATAGAAATCATGGAATATCTCGAGTTAGGTTCTCTTATAATTCAACTAAGGATAGAGGCCCTATTGTAAATGTTCAAATTTCAAATCAATTTGATATGGCTAAATTTGTGAACACTACAGCACTTTTCGACACAGGCTCAGAAATTACTCTCTTAAGTGAAAAGATAAAAGATTCTTTAAAGCTAGATTTATTACCACCTATAGCATTGTGTATAAAACAAGCAGGAGGCCATGAAAGTAAATTACTAGGTACTGCATGGATCTGTGTAAGATATATTTCCAGTTCTAAATGCTCCGAACCTGAATTTTTGCAAACCCAAGTTATCTCAAATTGCCCTGTAAATTTTATTATTGGCACTGATTATTTATGTCGATTTAATGAATTATTGATTTTGTGGAAGAATGGAAAAGTTAGATTCGGAAATTTCATTTTAAATCTAACAGAACCACTTTCGCTACCCAAACATTACCGAGGAATAGCTACACTCTGTGAGACTACTACTATTTTGCCTAAGAGTTTTTCTTACATAAACTTAAAAAGTTGGGCCACTGTACGGTAAGTAAAAAAGTGTAATATTTGAACCATATTCAGAATGCCTAAAAAAATATCCCATACACATAAGTAGTGCATTAGTCAGTCCTCAAGAAAATATAATCACTACATCTATCTTGAATACACAAAAAAAAATCCATTGTTTTATATGCTGGTATGAAAATTGGTGAAGTACGTGCTTTTGTAGAACAAAATAAGATCTTAGACATCACAGAAATTAAATGTAAGCCAGATCTTAATGAAATAAAAGAAATCCCAGGCAAACCGTTATTAAGTACAGGCGAGGAGGCAAAACTCCTTAAACTTTTGAACCAATATGATTATATTTTTGTAAACTATGATAACGACCTTGGAAGAACTACACTCAATAAGCATACGATTAACACAGAAGATAGCAGTCCGACAAGAAGTCCACCGTATCGAGTCCCAAATAAGCAACGTGAAATCATTGATGCTGAAATAACTAAAATGCTTAATAATAATATAATTGAACATTCTCATAGTCCTTGGGCTAGCCCCGTAGTTATGGTTTCAAAGAAAACTGGTGGTTTTTGATTTTGTGTTGAATATCATAAATTAAATAATGTCACAAAAAAAGATCAATATCCATTAGCCCATATGGATGATATTTTAGATATAATGGCGCTTATTTCACCACATTAGATCAAGCATGGGGTTATTGGCAAATCCCAGTAGACAAAAATGACAAAGAAAAAACCGCTTTTATCATGTATAATAGTCTTTTTGAATTTAGTGTTTTGCCCTTTGGTTTGTGTAATGCACCTGCCACTTTTCAACGTCTCATGGATCTACTTTTAGCAGGACTCCAATGGCAAATCTGTTTAGTTTATCTCAATGATATACTCATTTTTAGTAAAACATTTGAAGAACATCTAGAGCTAATCAAAATAATTTTGGAAAGACTATCATCCGCAGGTTTAAAATTAAGATTAGAAAAATGTAAATTTGCTCCAAAAAAAACTGCCTATCTAGGTTATATAATTTCAGGAATTGGTATTAATCCCGATCCAATTAAGATAAAAGCAGTAAAAGAGTTCGCTACTCCCACTTCTGTTGAGAAAGTAAAGAGTTTTCTCGGCTTAGCCGGTTATTATAGACATTTTATTAAAGAATTTTCTCAAATAGCTGAACCTCTTTATGCTCTGTTGCGGAAAAATGTAAAATTTTTGTGGTCAAACTCTTGTGAAAATGCATTTACGGCTCTTAAGCATTCTCTTGTAACAGCACCCATTTTAGTATATCCCAATTATGAGAAGCAATTTTACATTCACACAGACGCATCCGGGAAGGGAATAGGAGCTATTCTTTCCCAAATACATGATGGAAACGATCATCCAATCACATATATAAGTAGAAAACTTAAACCAGCCAAACAAAACTACCCCGTTTTTGAGCAAGAGGCCCTTGCGGTTATTTGGGCCATAAAACAATTT
The DNA here is from genome assembly GCA_036768485.1 of Mermis nigrescens. Classification (NCBI taxonomy): domain Eukaryota; kingdom Metazoa; phylum Nematoda; class Enoplea; order Mermithida; family Mermithidae; genus Mermis; species Mermis nigrescens. The sequence continues at coordinate 315,519 of JAVLUZ010000399.1, read as the reverse complement.
TGATCATATCTTTATGAGCAAAAAGTAATAATAATCACTGACCGCGCAGCTTTACAGTATATTTTAAAGAAACCCAACCCTTCTCCGCGTATAGCTTTTTGGAGATTAGCTTTACAAGAGTATGATTTTGAAATTAGACATTGCCCTGGAAAAGCCCATAATAATGCAGATGCGCTTTCACAAAATTTTTGCATCAATCTAAAAAATGAAAATGATGTGAATTTTGAAAATATCTCTCAAAAACAACTAAATGACCCTTTCTGTAAAAATCTTATAGAATTTTTGCTAGAAAGACAGCTGCCTGATGATGGTAAAGAAGCCCAATATATAGCTCTAGCACATCATCAGTTTTTGTACACTAATGATATTTTGATTTTCCATGGCTCAGCTACTAAGAAAGATCCACTTGAACTCATTGTTATCCCTCAAGAATTGCGATCTGAAATTTTACACGCTTTTCATGACAACTTATTTTCTGGCCATCTTGGTTTTAAGTGCACTTATAAAAAAATTTGTGAAAGATTTTATTGGTTGAATTGCTACAAAGATGTAAAGGAACACTGCAATAATTGCTTGAAATGTCTCTCAAGAAAATCACTAAATTGACCAGTTAGGGCATCTTTGGTGCCCATCCCTGTTTCTGGCCCATTTGACCGCATAGCTATGGATATTTTAGGACCACTCCCATTAACACAGTATGGAAATAAGTATATTATTGTCTTTACTGATTATTTAACAAAGTATTGTATGACAGCCGCTTTGCCAAGCATCATGGCTGAGCAAACCGCACATGTACCACTGATTAAAATTATTTTAATCCATGGAGCCCCTAAACAATTATTATCTCATAAAGAACAAACTTTCTTTCTGGTCTCATTAATGTGATATGTGAATTTTGTAATACACGTAAAATTAATACTACCCCTTATCACCCACAAACTGATGGATTAGTTGAAAGATTTAATAAAACTCTTGCTAATATTTTTTCTATGTATATAAATTCTACACATAACGACTGGGATAAATTTTTGCCATATGCAACATTTGCATATAATACTTCAGTTCAAGAATCATCTCATTTTAGTCCTTCTATGCTTGTTTTTGGTCGAGAACCCGAATTTCCAATCAAAATCGCTTTAAATAATAAACCCAGTAGATACACTATTGATTCAGACAATTATTTTACAAATTTTCAAAATTTTGTACACTCTGCTTGGACGCTAGCTAGAGAAAACATTAAAAAATCCCAAGAAACGCAAAAATTTTATTATGATAAGAAAGCTCAAAATCTCGAAATCAAAACAGGTGAAATTGTTTACAAGCATAATCCCAATTTAAAACCAGGTCAAGTTAAAAAGTTTGCCCAGCCGTGGGAAGGACCCTTTGTGGTAATAGAAGTAAAATATCCAAATATTCTAATTAAAGACTCAAAAAATAAGACTGAATTTATTCACATTAATAGACTCAAAAAGGCAAAGCTAAAAGAATCCTGTTTTAAAACTGAGAATAAACTCCTGAAAATAATGAAATAATAAATAAATGTTTGATTAAACCAACTCACGATTATAATTTAAGAATCAGAAAAATGTGAGTTAGAGTTTGTGTCCACCTCAAAATTATTATGTAAATATACTTGTAGTTATTATTGTTATTAAAAGGAATCCAGGAAAAGTCAAGATTTGTCATCAGAAGAGGAGGAATGTGAAATGTCTGAATGTAGTTCGAAGAGAGCTAAGTCGTTTGATCAGCAGACTACACCAGATATAATCGTTGAACAATGGATGAATCGACTACATAGGAAACCCGTGGACGCATTGGTCTATGCCATTCCAGGCAGTAATGTCCCTAGCAATGTAGCTTGTGACTCTTTGCGAAAGGACCCTTTTGTATCGAGCATTTTAGCTGTATACTGCATGGAACGCTTCACTGATCCTAAGAACCCCAAACCATGTGAATTTGATAAGTCTGAAAGCTCAAAAGAACAATCTGATGAGAAAGGCCCTGTTACAAAAGGACCATTTTGCCATCTGATCAGTGTAATGAGCCCTAGTGGTTTAGCCATTTTGTTCGATATCGAGAAAATGGGGGGGGGTGTTCCCCGACATTTACGAGCTCTCTTACTTGACCCCAAAATTATGCTGGTCGGATTCAATTTTTTGAAAGCCCTTGGGAATGTCGACTTACAATTCCAAAATAAGACTGTAGATGCTGACATTCATGATTTATTAGTAGCTATAAAAAATTTTGATTTTCTGCCGCATATATTCGAAAAATTAGAACCGGATTTAGTTTCAGTAGCAACCAATTACTTTTGCTGTAGTCAAAAAACCATGCAAAAGATACTAAATAAGGATGATTCCGTGACAGCAGCTTTCATGGCCACACTTATTTTTGACATTTATGCAACTATTGAAATAAGTTACGATGAATTATCTTTTGAGATTGACCGTTTTGAGCAAGAAGAAGGCAGCAAACCATTTGCATTGCTGATACCAAAGGTATGGGGCATTCCTAGAACAAGCCCTAAGTTGGTGGAGCTACCCGGCGCTAATCAGTCATTCAAAATTCCAGGGATACCGATTAAGGATCCAGCCCTAACAAAGGCCTATTCCCAAGTAGCGGCATCAGCTCAAGTTAAACAGGAAGTTGAGCCTTTTTGCCCAGCATCTGTCGCGCCTAATTTACAACCATCTCCATTGCAACCTGTCTTCCCAGCCGTCAACATTTGTATAAAGAATGTTGACTTTTGCTTGATGCCCTAATCCGTGATATGGTCTTTGCCTTCAACTCCCAATTCCACGCCATCCGCGATGCCAAGTGGATGCCGCAATCACACATGGGCGTGGGGGGTTTGGGGGGTATACACCCCCCAGAAGTTGAAATACCCCCCCCAGAAATCAAAATACCCCCCCCAGAAAAAATTTTTTTTGCTTTTTTTAGCAATATTTTGATGCCATTGGATAGAGCTTGATGAGAAACGTCGAAAAATGGTGTTTTTTTGCCATACAACCACTTTTAAGACCTTTTTTTGACCTTTAAAAATTTTTCAACCCCCCCCCAAAAAATTTTTCACCCCCCCCAGAATTTTGGTGCTGCCCACCTATGGCCGCAATATGACCAATTCTTCTGTAAATGTGAGGAGCAGCTGCACGCGCATTTTGCCTTGCCCGTGTTTGAGTTGCGTAGCCATGAGTATCGGATGCGGAACGTGCTCAAAATACAAATCATGTCAATGGGTGCAGTGCGACCTTCTTATTAGTGAATTATTTGTTTAATGTTCATGTTTAACAGTTGCAGTTTGCTTATCTCTTATATGTTGTTTAAGCTAGCTCTCAGACCACACTATACAATAATTTTGATATGCTAATGAAATTCTAGATGAGAATAAGCGAGAAACAGCTACCCACCATTTTCCTTTTTCAACCCCATAGTCCACGTTTAGGGTGGAAAGAATGTAAAGAAGCTGTTTTATTTCTTTAATTTGTTTTATTATTAGCAAAACTACAAAGTGCAAAATTCGCAACTTATTCATTTGTCTTATGATTAATCAAAACGCGGCAAGTCACGCGTTAACCTACGAGTGTCCATCCCATGATTTGAATCTAGAGTTTTTGTCATGTTTGTCATGGGTTAGCTAATGTGCGTCAATCTTTATCTGAGAATCTCCGAAACAAATATTGGCCGTAACCACCCACATTTATGAACCCATGAATCATATTATATTAACCTTATGCTACGTGTAGAAGTTTATTTGGCGTATTCGACTTACGACTCATTGGTAGTTGTTTTGTATCCGGGCTTGTTATTGCAGGTTTTATATTATGTGATCGTGCATAATCATTTTGCAATAACTGCAAACTTCAATAGTATTTTGCCTAATATTAATATATCCCCACGACAGTGTATTAATAAGAGCAACTATTCCACAATGCAAAGCTTTGTCACACTGTGTTGTCAGTCAAACAAAATATTGAAAATTTAGAAAACAGTGCATATATCTTTAAAAATATGTTCAAGAATATTCCGAATTCAGTGGAAACTTTGGAGACCCAGAATACCCACTGGGATGCCCTCCAACAGTCTCTTAATAATATCGGCTTAGAATTAGAGTTAAACATATAAGGAATATTGTTCAAAAGAAAATAATTTTGTGGAACTTATTTTTGAAGGAAAAGAAGCATGTCATGCACTTGATTGTTATCTATCTGAAATTAAGGACACTATTTCAAAATTACAATTAACAAATTGAGGTCAAGCTCCTTTTATTGCTCCTAGTTTATCAACTTATAGTTCAGAGCCAATAGCAATGCGTATACAATTGCCTAAACTTGAATTGCCCACTTATGTGGGCAATCCACTGAAGTGGATCAAATTTTGGGACTCTTTTGAAGCCGCAGTAAATAAACAAGACATCCCTCCTGTTCAGAAATTTGATTATTTACTGAGTGCATTAAAAGGAGCTGCAAAAAAGTGAGTTGAAGGAATGGCAGTCACTAATAATACATAAAAGGATGCTATAGAAATTTTAAAGCAAAGATTTGGTGATAAAAATGTAATTAAGCAAGCATTATATATGGAACTTTGTTCTATGCTGAAATCAACTAGTAAGACTTTTGATTTACGTCGTGCTCTTGAAGGAATAGATTGTATAACACGACAATTAAAATCATTACATGAAGATTTAACACAACCTGCGCTAGTATTAATGATTTTGAAAAAAATTCCGACTGATATTTTAATTGAGCTCGGAAAATTGAAAAATAATGATGATGATTGGGAAATGGAATCATTGAGTCAAAATTTTCATTTGATACTTCGCAATAGAGAACAAGCATTTCAAATTTCGGATCATTTTGCTGAAAGAAAACAAGTTTCATCCAAAAATGATAATTTTTGACGAGTAAACTAACAGTTACGTTGTTCTACTGATGTGTTTGCTGCTCAAACAAAGAATTTTGGACAAAGAAAATTCAAAACTTTGAATAAAATTGAGAATACAAAAAACATGTCAATGAAAATTTTCCCTTGCGTTTTTTGTAAAGGTGATCACTATAATGACAATTGTCCTGAATATAAATACATTAATCAAAGAAAGCAGAGAATTTTTGATCAAAAATTGTGTTTCCAATGCTTTCAAGCGGGACATAGTTCAAAAATTTGGCAGCTTAAGAAAAAATGCATTTATTGTTCTGGTATGCATAACAGAGCATTGTGTGATAAACACTCTACATTAAATGATAGAAAACTTGCTTCAAAGAAAAAGCAATAATGCTGATGTAAATAAATTTATTTCGACCCCTAAGACTTTGTTTAATCTTCAGAGTGAAAGCTTTGAGCCTTTTGATGAAGTAATAGAAAAAATACCGGTTAACGTATCAAGTAACGCTATGAAATCACTTGATGTAATGACAGATAGTATTACACTCTTAACAGCACAAGAACTAGTTAGTGATTTGATTAATACAGAGCACAAAGTGCTTGCTAATGTGTTTATTGATACAGGAAGTTTGAAAACGTACATCACAAATAAATTAAAAGAGAAATTGAGATTGAAGACTGAAAATAAAGAAATTTTGTCTGTATTCACTTTTGGCTCAAAAAATCCTCAAAATATTAATAGCTTGGTAGTCAATTTCAAATTGTATTTTCAAAATGGATCAAGTAAAGAAATTTGTGTTAATTCTGTGCCCATTTTGACCAAAAGAATTAAACAAGCGAAGTTAAATGATATTGACTGAGTTTTTTTAAAAAATAGTGGATTAATATTTCATAATTATAATTCTAATATGATAGAACCTGTTATATAAGTTGGCATGGGTTATTTTTGGTAAGTAATGGAAACAGCCATTAGCCAAAGGCTACCGTCAGGATTATATGTGATTGATACAAAAATCGGACTTCTAATCTCAGGAAAAAGGAATATTTATAACTGTGATGAAAATTCTAATTTGAGTTTGTGTGCAGTCACAATTAATACTAAAAAAGCTGAAGAAAATTTGATTAGTATAGAATCACTTTGGAATTTAGAATCTGTAGGGATAACGGATAATCCTGATAAGCATGATGAAGAAAATGCGTTGGCATTAGTTAATAAATCAATTGAATTTATTGATGGGAGATACTATGTGTTGTGGCCCTGGAGAGCTAATGAAATTTATCTTCCCAATAATTTTGGCTTAGCTTTCGGATGACTAAAACCGGTCATGAAAAGATTTTATGAAAATCCTGAATTATTAGAGAAATATTCAAAAATTATTGATGGACAATTGGGAAATGGAATAATTGAGAAAGTTTTAGATGACAGTCCTGAAACTAGAAAGCATTATTTGCCTCATCATCAAGTAATTACACCGCAAAAAACGACCACTAAAGTACATATTGTATATGATGCATCTGCAAGAATGAGAAAAGATGCGCTTAGTCCAAATGATTGCTTATATCCCAGTCCAGCAATCATGCCCAACTTATGTGGCATGTTGATAAGATTTTAAATGAATCCTATTGTTATAATGGCAGACATCGAAAAAGCATTTTTACAGATAGGTGTTCATGAAAAGGATAGAGATATAACTCGATTTTTATGATTAAAAGATCCAAAAATGAAAATTTTGGATAATAATATCAAAATTTATTGTTTCAGTTGTGTTCCTTTTGGCTTAAATTGCAGTCCTTTCATTTTGAATACAATTTTACAACATCAACTATTAAAGAAAGGCACACAAGTAGCTTTGAGAGCTTCAAAAAATTTATACATTGATAACTTAATGCCTGGTGTAAAGAATAATGAAGAAGCTAAATTAGCTTATTATGAATTAAAGCAAATATTTAAAGAAGCAGGGTTGAATCTGCAAGAATGGAATTCTAATTCTACTGAATTTTTAAATATTATGAACGATGTTGATAAGATTGAAGGAAATACTATAAAAATCCTTGTATTAAAATGGAATCATGATAGTGATTTGATTAAAATAACGCTTCCCTCAGAAAGCATTGATATAAATAAATCATTAGAAGTATGCACAAAAAGATCTGTTCTTCAACAATTAGCTTGCATATTTGATCCTTTGGGATTTCTGACGCCATTGCTATTGCAAGGCAAATATTTTATACAAAAATTGTGGAAAGAGAAATTGGCATGGGATGAAAAACTCCCGCTGGTAATAATGAATGAGTGGAATGAAATATGTACAAATTGGACCTTGAATAACTTGTTCAAAATTCCAAGATTTTTGAAAATTTATGAATTATCAAAATTTATTTCAGTAGCATTTGTAGATGCTTCTAAAATCGCATATTCTGTGATTATTTATTTAATCTCGATATTTATTTAATCTCGATAAATTTTGCAGATGAGAGAAAATGTAATTTGATATTTTCAAAAAATCAATTAGCTCCTCCACGTGAGGTTTCAATTCCTTGATTGGAGCTGATGGGCGCTATAATCGGAAAAAGAGCAATAGAATTTGTAGAACAACAAATTGGAGTGAAAATTGATGAAAAATATATTTTTACAGATTCTCAGTGCGTTCTTTATTGGATACAATCTACTAAGCCTCTTGGTATATTTGTTAAAAATTGTGTTCGAGAATTGAATTCATCAAAAAATTTAATATATAAATATGTAAAAAGTGAAGAAAATCCAGCAGATTTAGCGACCCGTATGTCTGTCAGAAATGAATTTAATTGCTCTAAATGGTGGCATGGACCTTCATGGCTAATTTTGCCAATAAATGAATGGCCAAATTATTAATTTAATTCAAATGATATAGAGACGAGTGAATATTTTGCTCTAACAGAAGAAATAGAGCATGAATGTGTGTTATCAAATGCGCCAACTAATGAAGAGTCAATGTTCAATATTGAACGATTTTCGAGTTTAAAGAAGGCAAAAAGAGTTGTTGTATATGTCCTTCGATTTATAAAGGTGAAGTCAATGCCAGTCAAAGAACTGGAAGCGAATGATAATTTTTTAGATGATATAAAACAATGTGGAGCACTAGAAATTGAAGAATTAGATCTTGCTGAAAGAATATTGGTGAGAGAATGTCAAAAAAGACATTTTCAAAATATTTTAGACTCGTTTAAAAATGAAAATCAACATTTAAAAGAATTGAATGTTCAGAAAGACAATAACGGAATTGTACGGTGTTTTGGGCGTCTTGAAAATTCTCAGTTAGGATTTGATGCTAAATTTCCTACTTTACTTTCTTCAAAATATCATTTAACAATGCTTATTGTAATGAAAAGACATAAAGAATTAAAAACTGCTTGAGTGCATAGTTTTATTTTTTTTGATATAATAATGTATTAATAATAATTTGGGCTACTTAGTATATATTTATAAGCATGCATATATTATAATTAAGAATGGGTCAAGAATTAATAGATAATATGAAAAGTTTATCACGGAGTTAAGGGAATGCTACCATGAGGTCAAAATGTGGCTGCTTTTGACAAAAATAAGGCGAGAAGAAATTTACTTACTAGAATATGGCCTACCATTTCAAACGATACACAAGCATACTTGATGTCTCTGGCATTCATGGCTCCTGGCTTTGATGATCAATTTTTGTATAAGTATGTATGGAATATTCTAATCAACCTAGAGATTCCAATTGAATTAGCAATCACACACATGATTGATAGTCTGAGTACACATAGAAAAAGTTTATGGAAATCGATTTCTAAGATTCAAGTCATCTATCTATTGGAAGCAATCTTACCGGAGTGTTATAAAGAATTTTTAATGATCTATCTGACATTCCCTATGATGATGACGATCGTAACTTTTTTAATGGGAATTGTGAAGCGTAATATGAGGGATAATTAAAAACTAAAGAATTTGGGTTTTCTTTAAATTTAACTTGTCAAACTTGTTATACAGCATATTGATACTTTGGACTTAATAAAATTGGTTACTAATATGTTGATTTTATTTTAGAAAAATGATTTATCCCATTATATGTTATCATTGTGGGAAATTTGGCCACAGAGCTCACATATGTTGGACGAGGAGAAATATGATTACCAATTTACATTGTACTATATGTGACAGATCGAATCATGACACCAATAATTGTTGGTACAAACCAAAATTTATGCCTTCCAAGAATTATGCTACTAAGTTAAATAATAATCAACCAATTTTCTACAAAACTCAAAAACAAAGACATTTTAAACCTTTCAAAAATGTATTTCAAAAAAGAATCCTTAATAAAACTCATTGTGAGTGTTGTAGTAAATCTTGAGAAAAGTATCAAGGAAGTTATGATAATATAAAGGATATTACACAAGGGTCCAACAAGGATTTTAATAAGGAAAGGGAAGATAAAAAGGAAAGACAGAAATTCTATATTGAACAAACTTTCTAAGCTCTTGTGGGAGTGTTGCGTTGCGACTGTCCACAATTAGAGTAATAAAAGTTATGACATGATGCTTATTTTTAAGAATAATAAATCTTATCTATTCAATGACGTGTTGCTAAAAAGTAGATGATATTGATTAATCAGATATTCATTCATTTTATCGAAAATGGATCACAACTTTAAGCATACCTTAAGCTAAATAGTTTATAATAAATTATTGATGATGTTAATTCATATTATTCAATTTGATTAATATTCCTTTCATCACTAATGGATCAAAATGGATCAAAATGGATGCGACCATACGTGGGCAGCAAGAAAATTCTGGGGGGTGCAAGATTTTTTTGAAGGTCAAAAAATGGCCCTAAAAATGGTGGTATGGCGATGAAAACACCATTTTTCGACGTTTCTCATCAAGCACTATCCATTGGCATCAAAAAATTACGAAAAAGACGAAAAAATTTTTCAAAAATTGAATTCTGGGGGGAGTATTTTGATTTCTGGGGGGGGTATTTTGGTTTCTGGGGGGTGCATACCCCTCCCCCCAAACCCCCCCCACGCCCAGGTGTGGATGCAACTCCCACGAATCACCTTTGAACTGATCAAATAAGAGCTGGAATCTGAATTCCTGGCTCATTAAAGTTGCTTCACTGTGTGATCTTATGATGTTTTCTGTATATTTTATTGTATTAACAATTAGTCACATTGGTATGAGATTTGAATCAAAAACTAAGCATTTTACATAATTTAGTTCTATAATAACAGGTGTTTATTTTGGGTCACTATTCTATATGCGCGATAATATTTCAAATAAATTGTTGGTTGCCTACGTACAAGACTCGACATATTGAAGAACAGTGGTGCGGTGAGCTGATCTATTGTCAAAGAATAAACGTAAATTATAATTCTTATTTGTCAGAAACTAGTAGATTCGAACCACAAAGGTAAAACTGTAGTCAAAAATACAGTCAAAAATTATGCCCTTTATGACAAATAAATTGGCGCTCTAATGGGTGGGCTTCTAAAAAATAATTATATTAGGTGGAGACTTGCTTGCATATTCTGTTTATTTTTGTGATATTGATATTGAATTATTGTGTGAGAAGTTACTATAGAGTCTAGAGCTCATCTAGAGAAAAAAATTGGTCACATGATAAATAAACAGACAAGCAAAATAATTAAATATAGTTCTTAAATAAAGATTAAGAACAGTCGATCATTGCTCTTAGAGTGAACACTGATCAAAAAGTTGATATTACTGACTGAATGACTGTATTCAGCATATTTTTAGAAGAGATAAGTATTGTACAAACTCTAGTTACTTGGTCTATTTATTTTTGTTACATTGATTTTGAAATTGCAGACAAGTGTATTGCAATTTCAGATAATATTTCAAAGGTTGTAGAAGAAATAATTGAATTTATAGGGTCTGATTGAAGCAAATATAAATCAATTAATATGAATAGTGATTCAAGTTATAAATTTGTTTCAAAGTCATGTCTAATTCGTCAGATGATTGAGTCAGCTCGAAAGAAATTAATACAATATCTTCAAGAAATGTTGCAAATGAATATGACATTTTCCGTTCAGCCTGTGTTGTCAGCACACATGGGCGTGGGGGTTAGGGGGGTTCAACCCCCAGAAGTTAAAATACCCCCCCCCGTCAGAAATCAAAATATCAAAATACCCCCCCAGAAAAATTTTTTTTGCTTTTTTAGCAATTTTTTGATGCCATTGGATAGAGCTTGATGAGAAACGTCAAAAAATTGTGTTTTTTTTGCCATACGACCACTTTTAAGACCATTTTTTGACCTTTAAAAATTTTTTCAGCCCTTCCCCCCAGAAATTTTTTCACCTTTCCCCCCAGAATTTTGGTGCTGCCCACCTATGGTTGTCAGTCAAACAAAATATTGAAAATTTAGAAAAGAGTGCATATATGTTTAAAAATATGTTCAAGAAAATTTCGAATTCAGTGGAAACTTTGGAGACCCAGAATACCCACTGGGATGCCCTCCAACAGTCTCTTAATAATATCGACTTAGAATTAGAGTTAAACATATATAAGGAATATTGTTTGAAAGAAAATAATTTTGTGGAAGTTATTTTTGAAGGAAAAGAAGCATGTCAAGCACTTGATTGTTATCTATCTGAAATTAAGGACACTATTTCAAAATTACAATTAACAAATCGAGGTCAAGCTCCTTTTATTGCTCCTAGTTTATCAACTTATAGTTCAGAGCCAATAGCAATGCGTATACAATTGCCTAAACTTGAATTGCCCACTTATGCGGGCGATCCACTAAAGTGAATCAAATTTTAGGACTCTTTTGAAGCCGCAGTAAATAAACAAGACATCCCTCCTGTTCAGAAATTTGATTATTTACTGAGTGCATTAAAGGGAGCTGCAAAAAAGTCAGTTGAAGGAATGGCAGTCACTAATAATACGTATAAGGATGCTATAGAAATTTTGAAGCAAAGATTTGGTGATAATAATGTAATTAAGCAAGCATTATATATGGAACTTTGTTCTATGCCAAAATCAACTAGTAAGACTTTTGATTTACGCCATGCTCTTGAAGGAATAGATTGTATAACACGACAATTAAAATCATTACATGAATATTTAACGCAACCTGCGCTAGTATTAATGATTTTGGAAAAAATTCCAACTGGCATTTTAATTGAGCTCGGAAAATTGAAAAATAATGATGATGATTGGGAAATGGAATCATTGAGTCAAAATTTTCATTTGATACTTCGCAATAGAGAACAAGCATTTCAAATTTCGGATCATTTTGCTGAAAGAAAACAACTTTCATCCAAAAATGATAATTTTTGACGAGTAAACAAACAGTTACGTTGTTCTACTGATGTGTTTGCTGCTCAAACAAAGAATTTTGGACAATGAAAATTCAAAACTTTAAATAAAATTGTGAATACAAAAAACATGTCAATGAAAATTTTCCCTTGCGTTTTTTGTAAAGGTGATAACTATAATGACAATTGTCCTGAATATAAATACATTAATCAAAGAAAGCAGAGAATTTTTGATCAAAAATTGTGTTTTCAATGCTTTTGAGTGGGACATAGTTCAAAAATTTGTCAGCTTAAGAAAAAAATGCGTTTATTGTTCTGGTATGCATAACAGAGCATTGTGTGATAAACGCTCTACATTAAATGATAGAGAAAACTTGCTTCAAAGAAAAAGCAATAATGCTGTTTAAATCTATTTAAATCTAATTGCTGAAAAGTGTGCATATGTACCAGGTGATTTTCTCTCAGTAAGACTGACTCAGTAACCATTGTGTCCAGCAGATGTTATAAGTTTTTTTGAATCAGCGGGCTGCAAAGGAACTTGAGGGAATGTGCGCTTGTATGGTTACTAATTGGATCTAAATTGCCACATGCTGTACCATTGACTAATGTCACACCTTTTGCAGACCCATGGCTCAGCAGTGTGTCCCAACAAAAGTGGACCTTGTGGACCAAGATTGTCTGCCGTTTTGTGTCAGTGACTATGAACCAAAAGCGCTGCTCAATTCATTGTAGCAATGCAAGCTGTGGCTGCTGTGAAGCAGTATCACACTTATCCACTGCCAATGCAATCCATCTATTAAGAGGCCGATGAAAGCCTCACTCCCAGTTTTTGCGATTGTCCTATTCAGAGGAGTCCCCATTCACTTTGAGCGCATTCTAGCCCAAAGTCTTGTGGTAGCTTGAAAATCAACAACGTGTGCCACTCAGAGCATTGTATGTTCCAGTTAACAACATCCGGCGTGTCACGTTCATCAAATCACACTAGCAATTGTACAATGCGATGCTTACTTTATTTCAGCCCCAAAACGTGCTGAATGGTTGACTATTTTTTGATTCAACTCAGAGCATGTCAACAATTGCTCTTTTATGGAATTTTGCCTTTGGGAATGCTATTGGCATAGAGGTTCATCCCACGCACTACAAATTCAATTGCCCATTTGTGTGATACTTTCAGGTCACAAGTGTTTGTGGCCAAGTTTTCATCTGGGGCATTTTCCGTTTTCTACAACCACCATTTGGGCTGGCAAAGATGCTAGCATTACTAGTTGATGTCAATCTAGCATGCCATGATGACCTGCGCAATGACAAAATTGCCTATTATCATGTCTACAGCCCCCGCATCCAAGAAGTTGCACACTACTTGCAAAATCAAAATAGCACACCACTGTCACGCTCAATATTTCGAATCACAATCTCCAACACGCTCAGCATGAGTGAATTTTTTATGCTGGAAAACCCCATCAGTGTTGGAAATCACAAGCTCCAATTGCTTGCATCTTTCTTCTTTGACATGGAATCCAATTTGTTGGCACATCTTCACATTGGCCATGCTGGGAATATGCCATTAACGGGTCTGATGTTGTAATATCTCACACTAGACCTGCTTAATTTGCTCAATGTGTACATATTGATCGACTTATATCCGCCAAATTAGGGAAAGATTTCTCCCAAAGTTGTGCCTAAAGGTTTCATTTTTGAAGGCAATAACTTTGCTATTCAAGCAGCGCCATGCCACCAAAGGAGCCTATCTACATAAAGCTGTCCAAAATTCTCTATGGCATTAGGAAGAAAAGAAAGAGCTAAACAAAGAGCATACCGTAGAAACTGAGCCTGAGTCGGATGGTTAAGACCCAACAATGATTATTCTGGACGCCTATGAGCCAAATTGCCCATAAGCGCACCAGTTGCTCCAGCAACACATTGTATGCCATTGCCAATGCAACAGGCAATTTTTGATCCAATTATTGGTGACATTGGGTTGATGTCAACTTTACCGCCTGATTGAATGCAGGGCCCCATTTTGGAACAATTCCCAGTTGCAGCTGTGACCAGTGTTTTGCTGGGTCAGCCTCTGGACGTCCAAAATTTGCCATTTGTCTCACAACCTGCGGCAATGCAAAATGTGCAAATTGTGAAAACGGAAGTTTTCACTACTTCAACTGCACTGCAGCCCACCTTTGCGACACTGATGGACATATCTAATATCATATCATAAATGGCTTTGCCATTTCCCATCGCTAAGCTGTTGCCGCCAACTAGAATTCCACAAAAAATGTAGCCAGCCATGACTGAGCAGAGTGTTGCACCCCCTGTTGAACAAGCAATGCAGGTGCAAGAAAACGCGGAACAGCGTCACATGATTGCTTTCACAATGCACTTTCACCAATCTATGGAACAAGCGACCTAACCTAGGCCACCTTACTTCTCAACCAAAAATTGTTACAATTTTTATGAATGGCTCAGGCCGGCAGATGGCATAGCAATTTATAAAGGACTGTTTGACATCATGCAGGTCTATTATAACTTGCTTTATTCGCAATACCTGCAATATTGCAAAGTTGTGAATATGCCAGACAGGCCCACAATTTAGCCAACAATATGGCCGACAGTCATGCCACAAGTTATGTTGCCGCCGCCAGTTGTGCCGCAATCTGTTGCCATGTTTTATGCAGTACCATCCACAGCTGAAGCGGCACGCATACCAGATGTAAATGTGCGTGTGCAGGCACTAGGTATCCCACATATACTGCCGGATTTGGCTCAAGCACCATCGTCCATTGCAGCCCTTGTTGAACATATACTAGCTGACCTCACTGTGCAACAGCGGAACTCCGCTTGCATACTGCATATTTTTTCCAACTGATCAAAGCTTTAGCTGGCAATACTCCGAGCTATTTGGCCATTGATGCCATGCATAATTTGCGTGCTTGGCTCGGCCTCACACGAGGACTCGTTATGTACAACAAATTCTTGGATGCGGTGCAACTCTATTACAACAACGTTTACACAATCCATTTGTGTAATTTGTCCGCCTCTTTTGCACCTCAACACCCATTGGTCTTGTCAGCAATTGTGCCAGCTGCAATAGAGGCTGACCACAGACCAATGCCGCAATTTATCAAGCAAACAAGTGTCTTTCAGCAACTCTACTATCCGGACAATTACTTTGTGCAAAATCGATTTTTCATCACCACTGGAGTGATGCTATATGAAGTTCCATTAGAGTTCTTGATAAATCATCCATACTTCAAAACACCAAACAAAATAACGGACAACCTAGTGCATAACATTCCATTTGAAGTGTTGCCACATTGTGTGTGCCCTGCACCCAATCAAATGGCACCGCTACTAATCACAATGTGCCAAATGTTTGATGTTTTTGAACATTTCCGCGAATTTCAAGCTGAATATGAGAAAATGTACCATTGTCTACCAATATTCTTAGTGCCCAATGTCATGCGTGCAAAAGCGCTTCTCAACTTTTTGGATTGTCGTTTTCACTTCTTTGTGGCCATTTACTCCAGGCATGGCCTAGCATATGATAGAGCAGCTGCAATGTATGCTGCAAGTGGCATTTCTTGGCCCATCATTACACCACCATGCCCATTGAAGCTTTTCCGGAATTCCTGGAATTAGCTGAAGGCATTGACGACCCGGCCAAACGGCATTGCAGAATTTAAGCCATTTGTCTACAAACTGACCCGAGTTTGTTGTGCCGGTTCAATTTGATTGTTATCGAGCACCACACCTGGGCGTGGGGGTTAGGGGGGTATGCACCCCAGAAACCAAAATACCCCCAGAAATCAAAATACCCCCCTCCCCAGAAATCAATTTTTGAAAATTTTTTTCGTTTTTTTTGTAATTTTTTGATGCCAATGGATAGTGCTTGATGAGAAACGTCAAAAAATGGTGTTTTTATCGCCATACCACCATTTTTAAGGCCATTTTTCGACCTTTCAAAAAAATCTTGCACCCCCCCAGAATTTTCTTGCTGCCCACGTATGCCTATGACCCAGAGACTTCCGATAGAACCAATGAAACCGATTCCATTGACCATAGCCATGGAATCCTGGGTCATGGATACTATGGGGCCCTTACCAGCGGTCCGAGGGAAGACTAATATTTTAGTTTTTATAGATCGGTTGACAAAGTGGGCAGAGACCGTTGCTATTCCAGATCTACAAGCCGCAACAATAGCTGAGCAATTTGTAGAAAGGATAATTTTGCGGTTCGGCGCTCCAAAATTGTTCAATCGGATCGTGGGAGCGGCTTTGTGGCTGCTACTTTCCAGGAGATTTGCTGGCTTTTTGAAATTTGGCACATAACTTCAACAGCTTACTGTCCCCAAACAAATGGGTTGGTTGAAAGATTCAATCAAACCCTAGGGACCATGCTGGCGACTACAATACAAGAGGAAGGGAACGACTGGGACCGGCGACTTCCTGCCATGACTTTTGCCTATAATATCGCCCGACATGAAAGTACGGGATTCACGCCAGTTTTCCTGGTCTACGGGCATCAGGCTAAACCCCCGATTGAACAAGCCCTAGAACCAAGTGGGACTGCCAAGGAAATCCCACCGCCGGTTCCCATAATTCGAGAAATACACACGAATCTGCGAGTTGCCTGACAGCTTGCTGCTGAAGCTGCAAAAAGGGCTCAGGAATGTCAACAAATACAATATGACCGTAGAAATTGTGTAGGTGGTGAGCAACTTAATAAAGTTAAACAACTAGTGTTGTATAAAAATACTCGCTACAATAATAAGTTTCAAAAACGTTGGTTGGGACCCTATGAAATTAGTCGAGTTCACAGGGTCAATGCCACTATCAAGGAATTGGGAGGACGTCAAAAAATTTGTGTAGTTCATTTAAATCAGCTGCGCCCTTTTCATGGTGAAAAGTGGGATGTAATAGACGATGCTGATAATTTAAGCGAGGGGAGCATAGAGTATTAAAACTCCCATTTTAACTGAAAAATTCTATGAAATTCAGTTAATTCAATTTGGATTAAATGTAATCCTATTGTATATATATATATATATATATATATATATATATATATATATATATATATATATATATATATATATATATATATATATATATATATATATATATATATTGGATCAATATTTGATTATTAATGCTTAAATATATAATATGAATTATATTATATGCATGGAATGGGCTTGTAAACATTATAATACTTGCCAATATATATAACTTATAATATTTACGCTATGCATGCTTATACTTTTGGGGCACTGAGCTATAAAGTCAGAGGAGCCCATAATTGTTGCATTTTTTCCGATCAATTTATCGTATTATCTCTTGGTATCTTAGATTCAATTGCATCGAAATTCACGAAAAAGTTGGAATAATAGTTTGAAATTTTCGGGCTTGAATCCAACCTTCAGCCGATTGGAAATTGGCTTTAGATGGGTTTAGGAAAGCTGCCCAAAATACTTTCTGCATTTTGAAGAATTCTCTTGTAAATATTCAGGAAAGTAACAAAAAATGCTTTGACATTTCAACTACAATGGACTATACCAATTAAAAGAATATTTTCTTGGATCCAAAGAAACTGAATCTTTCAAAACAAATTTCTCCAAATTCAAAATTTTGGTTTCAAAAGATCAACATTTTTCCAAAAAAAAACTTCTACTTTTCGAATTTCATTACGACTCATCTGATCAAATGGTGACTATGGCACAATTTCGAAGCAACGTCGCTAACCCTAAATTCATTCTCCCCCAATGGTGCAAAAAAGGCTTATCAAATTGCCCAATGTAAAAAAACTTAAAAATTCCAATTTTACAACTCAAAAAAAACATTCAATCCAAAAAGGGGAGAAATGAAATGAGTCTTTGATGATTTCCGGCGCAATAGTGAAACTGGGTTTTAAATTCTTGTTTTTGAATACTAGTTTTTGCGTATCTTCTGAACTTGTTATTGGTGACTGTCTGATTTATCTTCAAAACTATAAGTACTCTATACTATCGTTGAAATGGCTCTCATTCTATTAAAACTATCTAAATGTAACCAACGATCGGGTTACACAGGCACGTAGCTGGCTCTCCTATTTTGGGGGGACCAACACCAATTTCTGGGGGTCGAAACCCAAAATAGCACAAAAATAACCTGTAAAAAGTCCTATCTTTCCGGTTTTTTCTGAATTTTGGGCGAGGTCCGTACCCCCCTCCCAGTCCCCCCACAGCTACATGCCTATCTAAATGATAGGACATGAAATAAGATACCAAGTGCTACAAGATAGGCAATGCTATACAATAGGATATGATAGATACCCTGTGCTACAGGATAGGCAATGCTATAAGTGTAAAAGAGCGCAAATTTTAATGCATATATCTACCGTATAACGGGTTCAATAAAGATTATTTCTACCGTAACCCAAAATTTCGGCATAAAAACAGTTTTTCCATTTTTTATAACGTTCACAAGAATGAATCTTTTCAGACCCACGCACATGACTTTCGTCACTTTTTTCGCTATCGGGAATCAAATATTAGTTCTTAGTTATATAATTTCTATAGAATGCATTCTATATTCACGTGCTCAAATTAAGCTTCTGCCGATTCTCAAACGGGAATATTTCAGATAATCTATATAGAAAAAGTCGACCAATTACAAGAAGCCCGCCCAGATTTCTTATGATTATAAAATATGATGTTTTTAGCTAAAAGTGTTCTTTCTCTCCAAGCCGACTTGAGTCGGGAAGCTTTCTGAAGTATATTTGTATTACGATATGATTAACGGCATTCTTGTTTTAATAAATTCTGCTTATTAATTGATCCTTGTGTGCTATAAGCAAAGTGAACATCATTATAAGCCAGACTAAGTAGCAGCGTCTTACACTTGTTGAGACATAAACAGGACCGCGTTGCGCCTTATTCAAAAAAATCGCCGCTCGAGCTCGTCAGATATCACGGACGAAAACGAAGATATCACGGACGAAAACGGAGATATCACAGACGAAAACGAGGATATCGCCAACCCACGTACGTTATCAGAAGAATTTGGTGAGTTAGTGCGCAAGGCAAAAGAAATTCGAGTAAACGTAGAACGAGAAGTTATAAAGGCGATTTTGAGCATCTTGGCGATTTTAACAAAAATATGAATAATCAGTTAGCGGATATTCAGGTTCTTTTACAAGAAACGGTAGAACAGGTTAGGGATTTATATAATGGTCGTCCTATTTCGCAAACCGTTTGTACTTTAAGACCGTTTAGCGGGGAACCAAGTGATGTGAACTGGACAGAATGGGAGCGTAAATTTTCTAGAACAGCTGTTTTAGCGGGGGCGGGTGAATTGCAACGAAAAATTGCCCTGCTGCCAGCTTATTTACGCGGAAATGCTTTGTCTGTCTATAACGAGCTAGAAAAAAGAAATCCACAGTTACGTACATGGGATGAGTGGTCTGCGGCTTTTCTAGGTAGATTTCCTGATAATAGGCAAATGGATGTAAAGTACGAGCAGTTAGTGGCTAGGAATCAGCATGAAAATGAATCTGTGATTGAATTCGCTACAGAAATAAGGCGATTAGCTAAGCGCGCATTTCCTGGATGGAATGCTGATGGGGAAAACGATAATATCGTGAAAAATCATTTTATGAACCGATTATCTCCTAATATTAGGCGGTGGGTGCAAAACGCGGAACCAAGAACGTTTGAAGATGCTGTAATCGAGGCAGAAAAACAAGAATTACGCGAAAAACAGTGCACCGGAAATTCAGTTGAAACTTTTTCTGGCACGGTAGGACAATTAAATAGCTTAATACAAAAACTAAATGCGGTCAGCTTGTCAAGTTCTACTTCGTTAGATGCGAACCAAAATTATAGCCCAGGCTCAGCTGAATCTAGTTTGGCTTTAGATTCGCCGAGAAAGAAGTCGGATTTTTCTCGTCAAAACGGATTTCAAAGTTATAATCAGCGTGGTGGATATGCACAAAATTATCGGCAAGGGTATCAGCAAAACCGAGGCTATAATAATTGGTCCACTGGGAACTCAAATAGAAGTGGCTCTGGGGCCCCAAATAACACTAATCGAGTACATTTTTATGGGAGAACCCCTGACGGCGTAGTGATTTGCTCTAGCTGTGGACGTACGGGACACTACCGCACGGCTTGTCCACATTGGCAAGGAAGTCAGAGAAATCAGTTTTCGAGTACCATGCGTGATGTACAGCGCAGTGGTCCATCTCGGGGTCGAGTGTCAGACAACCGGGGTGCTTCAAATGCTCAGATTACTGGGAATGTCCACCCAAGAACAAGAGTAGTTAATACAAATTTTGAGGTCAAGGGGGACAAAGGACAAAGTGATAAGACAAAATCATTGGAAGAGGAAGAAACTTTTGACCCATTTAATTGCGATGATGCTGAAATGGCTCATTTTTACGCTGACGCTGATATAACCCCCGCCTCTGTCCGATTGGTCCACTTAAAATGTAAAAATAATGAGATGCGTCTTAATAATCAGAAAGCTCAAAAAGCGTCAGTCTTTGAGGGATCACCAAAGGGCAGAAAATCTCTCAACAGAAAAGTTCGGCAATCTGGCTCGTTTAAAAAGCGGAAATTTGATAAAAAGCGATTGTGCATGATAAAAAGCGAAAAACGTTTGCCGAACTGGGAACCTAAACGGACCACGGATTTATTATATGCTGCAGCAAGCAAAATTGCGAGCAAAATTGCAAGCAAAAAGACGCACAGTGAATTGAAGGTACCTAAAAATATTTCGAGCCAGCGCAATCAAATAGAAATTGCTCAGAAAGGAAGTGCTAGTGGTAGGGTGACATTAAGCAAGGCTAACAAAAACGGAAAAGCAAACCGGTTTTTCGAGAATAAAATTAAGTCGAAAATGATGTCAGAGAAATCGGAAAAACGGGACATAAAATTAACATTTCCAAGTGCGTTTTAATTTTTTATTTCTGAGTATGTTTGGATTAATTTTCAAGGCAGCTGCCAAACCCTATTATCAATGCGGAATGTCACTTGGGGGAAGAGCCCTACATGTGCCTAAGTACGTCAGTTGCACACCTCCACATTTGGGACGACCAGAACAAAAACTGAAGTTAAGCATGTGGACACACAAAAATAAGCTTGACCAAATTGAAGCTATTACGATGCATTGTAAGAAATCGCATGATTTGCACTAACACTGGATTTTTCGGTTCTAAAGGTATAATTAGTGATGCCAACAATGTGCTTACAAATTTGGGTTGATAGAACATATAACAGCATACCATTAGTTGAATTAAAAAGCGGAGTCTGGGTATCAAATAATAGTTTGCATGTAAAGTACAAGTAGTGCTGTGCGGATACTTGCAAATCAGTCACTAACATCTTAGTAGAAAAAGGCGTAATAGCAACGGCTGACAATCAGACAACAATCAGTGATTTGGGGGATACTGGTGGTTGTCCACCCAACCGCGGGTTCTGTTTGAATCCCTTGGGAACCATTATCTGGAACGTGTCAATTTTCAAAAACTTTTGTCCACTAGAACGTATAGGAAATTATCCTGGACGTATGATTAGGAAGCATATTATTGTTGATACGGCTCAGGCAGCCTTTAAAGTCAAACATCTGGTGAAAATATGTAATTTGTCATCAGCTTACGTAACTGAGCAGGGATCAATTTTACAATTTTATGGTAATAATTCAGAATACGCCCTCGCCTCAAGGCGCAACCACATTTCCTTCAATAAAAACACGCTTTCTGGGGTTCAAAAATTTTCAGACTGTCTAAACATTGATGGTAATGTACAAAAAACATCATTTTTTGACGTTTTCATCATTTATCAATTCACTGACATCAACAAATGGATTATATTTTGACGGTAGTAAAGAATTTGAAAAGAGTGGAAATGGGTCAGAAATTTTTACAGATCAGACCCTTTGAATGCTAAATTTCAATTTTTATATGACAAAATAATCAAGCAAGAATTTCAGCTTCATTGTGCTGTTTGGTTAGAATTATGTAAAACAGCAAATAGACAATTAAGAATGATATGGCAATTGTTGAAATTAGACCCAATGTTAGGCGCGAGAGCACTATTATTTAGAAATGATATCACTGCATCATTTGCGGGGCAGGTATTAATGGTTTGGGATAGTGACCATGGGTGGGCAGCACCAAAATTCTGGGTATAGGGTGAAAAAATTTTCAAAGGTCAAAAAATGGTCTTAAAGTGGTCGCATGGCGAAAAACACACCATTTTTTGACGTTTCTCATTGAGCACTATCAAATGGCATCAAAAAATCGCTAAAAAAGCAAAAAAAATTTCAAAATTTGAATTCTGGGGGGGGTATTTTGATTTCGGGGGGGGGGGTATTTCAACTTCTGGAGAAGGGGGTGCATACCCCCCAACCCCCCACGCCCATGTGTGATAGTGACCATATTTTCCACGATAAAATTTATTGGGATTATCAAATAAATAAAACGTGCTACACTTATTGCCAATTTTAGTAGGTAATGTCACAATGTATGTTGTTCCGGGCAATCATGACGTAATAACCACACCTGGGCGTGGGGGTTTGGGGGTATGGGCCCCCCAGAAACCAAAATACCCCCCTCCCAGAAATCAAAATACCCCCCAGAATTCAATTTTTGAAAATTTTTTTTGTTTTTTTTTTGCAATTTTTTGATGCCAATGGATAGTGCTTGATGAGAAACGTCAAAGAATGGTGTTTTTATGACCATACCACCATTTTTAAGGCCATTTTTTGACCTTCAAAAATCTTGCACCCCCCCAGAATTTTCTTGCTGCCCACGTATGGTAATAACGATGTCCCCTGTTGTTGACTGCAATCATCATATAATAGGCATTTATCATGAAACTAACACTGGTTGGAGAACATCCTCAGGAACAATACACGTTACTCAAGTACTGTTTGACGTAAGTTGGAAGGGAAGTCAAGAAATAATAAGCTTTAATAAACCCTCAATGTTTCACAATCAAAGAGCAGGAATCATATCAACATTTGGTCTAATTCGTAGTTATTCGTATAAAGTCTTACAAATTGAACAAAAATTGGAATGTCTTTTATCAAATACGTCGAGTCAGACTCTTGATCCTAACATAGTATATAACACGGTATCTAGCAGTGGAACCGTTCTAGCGAATACTATGACCAGAGCATCAATGACGATAGAAAATATAATTTCAAACAATGGGAAAACGTTTTTCTATGCCTTAACAAGCCTGATTTTGGGACCGTTACAATTAATATTAAATATAGTAGTTATAGTCGCTAACTATTGCTCTTATTGTATTATTCTTTTGGTATTTTCTGAAGTTCTTGCGTTATTGTGTTAAGAAAAGAAATAGACGGATACGTAGCAGTAAATCCATGAGAGAATGAGAAAATGTAGGAAGGCCTTCAATTCTAGACATTCAGACTGCTAATAACATTGAACTAAAAGACAGCAATGAAATCATCCCAGAAAATGATAATTTAACAGTAACCAATCTGTTAGTCAAAACTTTTTTATCTTTACTAAAAAGCGAAAAATCTGAATTTGATCATTGTACTTGCATGGTGACACAGCTGTCAAAAATGAAAAATGAGCATTGTCCATGAATAGATGTATGGATCAATGAGGATATTGAAAAACCTATAACAGCACTTATTGATACTGGATCAGACATCACACTTATGAGGCAAGATTTTTGCAAATCTTGTGGTTTAAACATCAAACCACCTTTTGTGCATTGAATCATCACCGCAAATTGTGGGACATTATCAGTAGTAGGTACTGTATGGATAAAGATAGCTTTAACTAAGCAAGCATCAGTTTACGGGCGAGCAGAATTGATACGCATGCATGTTATTGAACAATGTCCTTCTAATTTGATCATAGGCACAGATTATTTATGCCAATTTACAAAAACGGATATACAATGGAAAAACATGCAAATAGACTTAGTAACTATAATTATACCCATGAAAGATGATCTTTACTTATCCAATACTACAAGGGGAGCTGTGATAATATCTAACACTGTTGAAATTACTCTGAGAAGCATATGTTTAATCTCAGCACATCTTCATCCACCCTATAGACAATTTGACTCGTTAGTTTTTGAACCCTACCCAAAATTTGCTGAAAAATATCAAATACAAGTTGCTTCATGCCTTGCAAAGCCAGATTAAGGTTCTATACCAATTAGCATTCTAAATCTGTCAGAAGCACCTGTAATGGTTCATGCTGGATCAAAACTGGTAAGGTACGTCTATACCAAATGCCCTGAAGAGCGAATGAATTTCCAGAGCAAGGAAATAGTTATACAACTTGCATTAGCACAAAAACAGAACAAGTTCAAAAACACAATGAGAAATTTTTAAAATATCTCAAAGAAAAAGCTTTATGTGATAGTCAACTCCTAAACAATGAACAGAAGCAAGATTTTGCTACTTTGCTGAATTGGTTTAAGCACATATTTTGCAAAGATGACAAACATATAGGGCAAACAAAGTTAATGGAGCATTATATCAAAACAGGAAGTATAACTCCTATTAAACAGTTGCCCTATAGGGTACCTCAAAAGCAGCGAGAAATACTAGACAAAGAAATTGGAAAAATGCTACAAAAAGGGGTTATAAGGCCCTTGCATAGCCCATGGTCAAGCCCTGTAGTTTTGGTTCCGTGGTTACAGATTTTGCATTGATTATTGTAAATTAAATTCTGCAACTAAAAAAGATGCATACCCGTTACCTAGAATCGATGATATTTTTGATGCAGTGCAAAATGCAAAATTTTTCACAACTCTTGATCAAGCCTGGCAGATTCATATGGCAGATTCCGGTTATCGAATCGGTTTGAGAAAAAACTGCTTTTGTAACAAATAAAGGCTTATACAAATTTAATGTACTGCCATTTGGGCTATGTAATGCCCCTGCCACTTTCAATGATTAATGGATATGGTTCTAAGTGGCCTACAGTGGTCCACATGTCTTGTCTATTTGGACGATGTATTAATTTTCGCAAAATCATTCAAAGAACATTTAAAAGGGTTAGAAGAAGTATTTAACAGGCTCGAGCAGGCCGGCTTGAAACTTGGACTTTGAAAAATGCAAATTTTTCTTGACTAAAATCAGTTACCTAGGCCATGAAGTTTTGGCTAAAGGAATAAATCTGGACCCAGAAAAAGTAAAAGCTGTTAGTAATTTCCCATTGCCTGAAAACATAGACTAATTACATAGATTTCTTGGTTTAGCTGGCTATTATCGCCGTTTTATCTAGGACTTTTCAAAAATTGCATTTCCGTTATATCAACTTTTAAAAAAATATGCAAAATTTAATTGGACGGAAGAATGCACAGGTGCAATAAACTGTTTGAAAAAATCAATCATTCAGGTACCCGTTTTAGCACATCCTGATTTTACAAAAATGTTTATACTGATAACAGATGCTTCCTTGACCGGATTAAAAGCTATATTGTCACAATAAACAGTGGAAGGGGAAAAACCAATAGCTTATGCGAGTAGACGCTTAAATAAAGCTGAAAAAAATTATAGTTTGATGGAGCAGGAAACTCTTGCTGTCGTTTGGGCAGTGAAACATTTTTGGCAATATTTATGTTGCATATGCTTCAAAGCATATTTGCAGTGCTTTCTTAAATAATAACACTTTTCATAGTACTTATTGTGCAATCTACACTATAAAATTGTAGACTTATGCCTGTGTGCAACTTCCGTTATGCTCATAAAATATCCGAATATCATTAACTGTAATGAATGCACGATTTTTATTTTTATTCGCTACCTGTCAAAATTTGATGACCCTTTTAGCGCGCTTTTTATAAACAGATCTCTTACTTAGCACAAAGCTACGCTACTTGCGCACGTACATCCTGTGTATTTGATGTAAGTACTTAATTATCATAAAAATGTGCTTTTTGGTGTGTTAAGTGTACTTTTACGCAGTTTCACGCGCTTCCTAAAATAAATTCGTTTTTCGACTCGTTTTTCTTTAATTCGACACTTGTTTTATTCGAGTAGTCTGTGCGATTTTGGAGCGTCTGAGTCAGTCGGTCATTATTATTGCAGTTATTTAGCGAGTTTTTGATTGAATAAAATATTTTACGATCTTTTGTTAATTTTATTCTCATAAAAGCGTCTGAACGTCGCCATACTTGAGGATTTAAACTAATTCAAGGTTAGTAATAGTGCTGACTGCTGAGTCGTAGTTTATTGAAGTTAAAAATTATTTAATTAATTAGTTTAAGCACCTAAGTTTTACAACCTTATCTGGCTAAAAAAATTACA
The DNA here is from genome assembly GCA_036768485.1 of Mermis nigrescens. NCBI lineage: Eukaryota > Metazoa > Nematoda > Enoplea > Mermithida > Mermithidae > Mermis > Mermis nigrescens. The sequence goes on along the minus strand of JAVLUZ010000399.1, from coordinate 289,052 downwards.
CAACGTGTTTGTCCAATAAATAGAGTGTTGGTAAGAGAACTTCTCTTCCGCCTCTAATAAAGTTAAGAGATAAACGTAACATTTTTGGTGCTGCCACCAGGATTTCGGTGCAGTAAAAGCTAAAAAGCTAATACAATTTTTTCCTCTTTAAAATTAAGGAACGTTTTTTGGCTGTACTGATAATGTTACGCCAATTTTTCGGCCAGTGTTACGGGTCTTTGGGAAGGACCGGGTGGGTAGCTCAGTGTGCTGAGTTTTACCTAGCTCTGCTGTAAGCTCACTACATTGATCTAGGGCCCCTTTTTGGTCACTAAAGCCCAGAAAAAAAATTGGCGTAGCATTTTTAACGTGTATAGTAATTTTTGTTAAACAATTAACGTTCTATTTTTTTTAAGTATAGTTCAGGGTTTTTTTAGCAAATTTATTTTAATTTGCCCCTTGGTTAGCAACATAGGTGCACAAGTTGCTACCGCTTTTATTGCGTTTTTGGCCACGGTTGGTTTGGTTTAAAGACCATTTGTTCGGTTTTTAAAATAGGTAGTCGGAATTCTACCACTTTTGTTGTGTTTTTGGCCACAGTTGGTTCGGTTTAAAGGCCATTTGTTCGGTTTTTAAAATATTTAGTTGGAATTCTACTGCTTTTGTTGTGGTTTTGGCCACTGTTGGTTTGGTTTAAAGGCCAGTTGTTTGGTTTTTAAAGTAGTTAGTCTGATTTCTACCGCTTTTATTGCATTTTTGGCCACTGTCAGTTCGGTATAAATCGGTTTTTAAAGTGGGTAATCGTAATTCTACCACTTTTATCGCGTTTCTGGCTACTGTAAGGTACACTTTAAACGCCAGTTGCTGATTTTTTTGTTTTGTATGCGCATTGGCATACTAGTACGTCGCATTGTACTGAAATTTTATATGCTAGAAGGCATATAGTAGTAAGGGTAGCCACTTGTGTCTACAGTATATAGGGCTGTATTCTTTTGTTTGGAATTGGTAAGTGTTGTCCTATCAGTTTGTTATTTGAGAATGGCCACTCTTGATGGTACCGGTACTGGGAATTTGACTTTGGCTGATATCACTGAGGCTCTATGTGGGTTTAGGGATGACTTAGCCCAGTTGACAGCAAAGTATGAGGCGTTCCCAGAGAAGCTAGCATCTGTGGATCGTTCTCTTTCTCATCAGGGCAGAAGGATGACCAAGGCTGAAGAAATGTTTTTGGAGGTACAGCAGGGTATCCAGGCCCATGATGACGGCATTCAAAGCCTTGATGGAAGGTTGCAGGTAGTAGAGAAGGCTGTTGAATTGTTTGAAAAAATAGTAGTTTGACAAGAGAAAGGTTTGACAGGATGTTGAGTGTACAAACATCACTTGTTAACCATGTCACTAAAGTAAGTGGACATTTGGTTAAGTTTGATGAAGACTTACGTGCTGGGATCAATTCTTTGGGAGAGACTGTTGAGAGGAACTCACAGAGACTCGCCATTTTTGAGAAAGCTGATGAATATGATGGCTTGCGAGCCAAGGATGAAAATGTCTTAGAGGATAGTGATGTGTTAAAGAGAAATTTGGCACAATATGATGATGAAGCCGATTTTTTGGGGCCTGAAAGAGGCATGCTTAAAAGTTTTGTGACTAAAGTTGGTAAGGAGTCCTCGGTCTATGAGCAGGCTGACAGGGGTAGGTGTAAGTCCCGAAGGTCTCAGGCACTGCCCCAGTCTTCAGGCAGCTGTGACTCCAGCCAGTCTACTTGTGTGTCTGAGAGACATCATCCAGGTAGTGATGCTGAGGAGCGTCAACAGAAAAAGAAGTTCAAAATTCCTTTACAATTTAAGAGTTGTGATGGAACCAACCCCAGTGAGTTTCTTGATTGGTTGGCTAAGATTGAACGAGCCGCTGAAGCTTCTGATTGGAGTGGAGATTATAAGTGTTGGTTAATTGCTAACCTAGTTGAAGGGCGTGCTGCCCAAGTTCTAGATTCCTGTAGTCGCAATACTTGTAAGGATTGGAAAAGGCTGCGCAGGAAGTTGGTCAAAAAGTTAATTTCATCTCAGCATTTTGAACAAATGAGAAATGAATTGCGGCGATTGCAGCAAAAGCCGAATGAGGATGTCAATAACTACATAAGTGAGTTCAGAGATAAAGCAAGGAAGGCCTATGCTAATGAACGCCATGGACACAGTGAAAGTGAAGTGATACGTTTGTTTATAGCCGGGCTCAATAGTGAAATTTTACGCCTGAAGACACTTGAGCAGCATTGTAAAACGTTGGATGAAGCTGAAGACTATGCTTTAAGGATAGTAACTTTACAAGAATTGGCGAAGCAGAAACCTGCAAAGAGCAATCAAGTATCAGGGTTCCAAGCAACACCACTTATTTCAAGTAAGACAGAGACAGGCCCACATCCACCAGGTGCACAAGGAAGAGGTGGAACCATGGGGCAAGCTAGGCCTACACAAGTACCAAAAGGGAAAGCAGTGATGTGTTTTGGCTGTGGTCAGTCAGGTCATGTTAGGTCAGTGTGCCCTAATGCATCTAAGTCACAGGTACCACATGTAACCCCTGCTTATAAATCTCAAGGCTATGTGAGTCACAGGAATCAAGGAGGCACTAACATGCAGCCTCCTCAGACATTTCATGCAGGGTTAGGCAAGGGGCAGAGAACTTTTATGCCACCAAATGCAACATTTGCTCGTGAGCTACGTATGTGCTATGTATGTGGCTCACCTGATCACTTACAATACCAATTTCCACAATATCAGAACCATTCAGTAGGGATATGCAACCAAGCTGCTAGTCAAGGGGGTGTGATGTCAGGACCCTGTCCAGACACTCAACCAACTGACTTATCAGCTAAGTGGCAAGCTCCTACTCTAGGATGTATGGTGTCTTGTGGCGCTGTGACTACACGCAATGTTTGCATGGATCTTCATGCTGTAATTATGGCACAAGTAGGGCCTCAGAAAACCCCTGTGATCACACTAATAGATAATGGTAGTGTGTGTAATATTATTTGCAAGGATTTCTTCGAACGCATACAGCCAGCCCTGAGCCAAGGAGACATTCAGATTTCCCAGTTTCTGAAATCAGTAGTTTGTCAAATCATGTCATTCAGGTAAGTGGTGAAGTGACATTAAATGTAGGAATCGGTATTCCTTGTGTGCACCAATTTAGCACAGTGTTTGTCATAGTGGATACACTGCCATTTGACCTAATTATAGGGGCAGAAGGCATGTTTGATGGCTCACTGTTGGTTGATGTTCGAGCTAAGGCTGCTTATGCTCATGTAGGTAATCAGTTGGTCTACACAAAATTTTTGGAGCCAGTTGTGCATGACAGGCCAATCTCTTGCTTTGTTAGAGCTGAAACGGCTATCAAGGTCCCTCCAAATAGCATCTGTCACGTGATGGGTAGAGTAGATGGTATCACAGGCTCATTTCAGGGCACATTCATTGGGAGTGAATCCTTGAAACCAGGAGGCTTGCTAGGTGCTGAGGCACTAGTGAAGACAGATAATGGCCTGATACCACTGCCCATGATAAATATGTCCAGTAAGATGAAGAAGATCAAGGAAGGAACTATTCTAGGAATAATTGAGACTGAGCCAGGGGTGCATCCAGGACAGCTGGAACCCTGTTTGGCTTGTCCTGCTGATGCTGCCTCTGTTAAAGTCAAGGAGGATAATTGCCCAATTGAGGCGATTGTTGCTGAAATTGTTAGCAAGGCTGCAGGATCAAAGTCTACTTTAATAGATGAACAGAAGAAAATGCTTGCTGAGTTGATCAAGCAAAATAAGGACCTTTTTGTGGAAATTACTGGAAGCATTGGACGGACTAGCCTTATATCACACAAGATTGATACAGGAGATTCACCACCAGTCATACAAAGTGCCAGGCGAATTCCAGAGTCTCAGAAAGAAATTATAGATCAGGAAGTAGAGAAGATGCAACAAGCTGGTGTGATTCAGCCATCTAAAAGTCCTTACAGGGCAAATTTTGTCTTAGTCCAAAAGAAAGATGGCACTTGGAGGCCATGCATTGATTTTTGCATGCTTAATAGTGTCACAAAAAAGGATGTTTATCCTCTGCCCAGGATTAATGAGACACTAGATGCACTAGGTTCAGCAAAGGTTTTCTCAACATTGGATTTAGCCTCTGGGTATTGGCAAGTTGAGCTTGAAGCATCAAGCAAAGAGAAGACAGCGTTTTATAGCAGGAAAGGACTTTTTGAATTCACAGTGATGCCATTTGGGTTGTGTAATGCACCCTCCACATTTCAGCGACTAATGGATCTAGTTCTTGATGGCTATCTGTGGAACTTCTGCACAGTCTATCTAGATGATATCATCACATTTTTGAAGGATTTTGATGAACATCTCATTCACTTGCAAATGGTGTTTGATCGATTGAAGAAGGCTGGAATGACCTTAAAAGGTGAAAAGTGCGAGTTTGGTAAGGATGAGGTCCCATTTTTAGGTCATCTTATATCAGCAGAAGGTGTAAGACCAGATCCTAAGAAGATTGAAGCAATCAATAACTGGCCAGTTCCCAAAGACAAGAAAGAACTAGCATCATTTATGGGACTGATGCAGTATTATTGTCGTTTTAATAAGAATTTTTCTGCTAAAGCTGCAGTACTCAATGACCTAAGAAAGACTGCAAGGAGTTATGAATGGACTGAGGAATGTCAAGCTACATTTGAACAGCTAAAGAAAGAAGCAATGCAGTACCCCACACTTCGGTACCCTGATTTTTCTAAGCAATTTGTGGTATACACTGATGCAAGTGAACGTGGTTTAGGTGCTGTTTTAGCTCAATATGAGGGTAAGATGGAATGGGTTATTTCTTACGCCAGTCGAACATTGTCTGATGCTGAGAGAAGGTATCACATAAATGATAAAGAAATGCTGGCTATTTATTGGGCAGTTACAGGACCTTTTAGACCTTATGTCTTTGGTCGAGAATTTGATCTAGTGACTGACAGCTCTGCTGCACGTGCACTACGTAGTTACAATGGGGTAAATGGTCGAGTTTTGCACTGGCAGCAAGAGTTAAGTTCATACAACTTCCAGATATTCCATCGAAAGGGCTTGGTTAACCTTAATGCTGATGGATTATCAAGAAGACCACCTGATGCTGATGGTCTAGTGGAAGATAAGGACAATGTTGTGTTAGAGCATGGCTCACTAGAGGACAACCAGCAGGGGCCCTGCCCAAATGGAAATCTTCCTAGTGCCACACCTCTAAATGTCATTGCTGCATTTGGTTCAGTAGTGCATAGATATGAAGAAAAGCTTCCAAGGAGTTGGACAGATGATCAGTGGGATGATGAATTTTGCAGGCCTATCTTATGCTATCAAATACTTGATCAAGTGCCTGAATCCCCAGAAGAGGCTGCTAGGTTACAAAGGCTTTCAAAGGATTTTGTTTATGCAGATGATAGTCAATTGTATAGACTTACTCAGTTTCCTGGAGCAGACAACCACAAATTGAGATTGGTGGTCCCAGCAGAAAAGGAAGGAAGATATCCTTTATTACTATCATAACTCCCTGTTTGGTGGCCACATGGGCATGGTTCGAACCCTAAAGAGGATCCAAGAAAAGTATTGGTGGCCTCAAATGTGGGATGATGTTCAAGTATGGATTAGATCATGCAAAGATTGTCAAGAAATGAAAGCTAGTCCACTTCCGCATAGCCCTTTGCATAGCATACCAGTTGGAAAGATTTTTGATCTAATAGCTATGGATATTTTAGAGCTCCCGTTGACACAAAATGGCAAGAGGTATGTTATTGTGTGCACTGAATATCTTTCAAAATGGGTTATCACAGCAGCTTTGTCGGATATTCGTTCAGAGACTGTTGCAAAATTTCTCTTGCATCAAGTGATATTGCAGCATGGAGCACCAAAGACAGTCTTAACTGATCAGGGTAAGCAATTTACAAGTCAGCTAATTAAGGATTTATGTGAGTTGCTGAAGGTTAAAAAGCTTACTACTGCTCCATACAGGCCACAGACAGATGGCCTTGTTGAGAGATTCAATCGGACATTGATCCAGATGTTAGCAACTTGCACACGGGATCAACATTCTGATTGGGATCTCTTGCTACCTTATTTGACCTTCGCATATAATACTTCTGTTCAAGAATCTACAGGAAAAATGCCTTTTGAATTGGTTTATGGTCGACTGCCTCAATATCCACTTGATGTTGTGTTGCGTCGTACAGTGGATCCAGATGTTAGTGGACCATATGATATTGAAGTTGTGCAAAATCGGCTACAAGAAGCTTGATTGATTGCTCAAGCAAATATTAAGGCATCTCAACAGAAGAGCAAAAAGTATTATGACCGAAAATCATTGGAAGTTCAGTACAAAGTAGGCCAGACAGTGATGTATACAAATTTTAGACGACCAAAAGGAGTAAAAGGTAAGTTAGCTCGTAAGTGGATCGGTCCATATGTGATTGTGCATCAGCTGTCACCAGTGTTGTATGTCATAAGAGCCAAGCACATTCAGGCTCCAGAGAGACAGGCTCATGCTGATCAGTTACGGCCCTTTTATTCAAAAGCAGATTTAGGCCAGACTCGTTCAGCAGTGTGCCCTGCAGTTGTGGAAGAGAATGGCAATGGGCAGTCTGGGTCAGAAGTTGATGTGCAAAAGAGTTCTGATAGTTCCAAACAGAACTCCAAGGAGGGAAGAACTGATGTGAAAACCACAGCTTCTGATAGCACTGCTACAGATTCTGATGCTAGTAGACATCAACAATTGGCTCAACAGCAAGCTGTTGACCCAAATTTGGAGGAAGAAGGGGAGAATGAAGCCTCACTTTCTGTACAGGAGGGAGATCTAGTGATTATACAGTCTCCTGGTCATCCAGTAAGGTGTGCATATGCAATGAAGCATGATGCACGTGTTGGTCATTTGTTGTGTAGATCTGTTGATGAATTGCTAGTCATTTTATTTGGCACAAATACACCAGTTATTGTTAAGAAGGCAGATGTGTATCCATATGAGACACACAAGCATTTGCTGCCAAAACGAACTAGACTGGATTGTACTGTTCTTCACGAAGCTGCTGCATATAAAGAAGCTTTGATGAGAAAGAGGGCAAATAATAACTAACAGATTTAATGCATGACTAGCATTTATGAGTATGTTTTTTTATTATTTATTTATTTTCCATGTTTTATTATGTTTTGTATAGTAATGGAGCAGTCGATTTAAGTTTAATTGTAATTTAGATGAAAAATTTTGGTGGCCAAACTGCTGCGAGACCTTCTCCAGAGTTTGTCGTGAGCACGTTGTTTGATGTAGTAGGAGAAAATCAGGTTGATGAGACGTTGCAGTTGGATGCTAGACTGTCTAAGGGTACCTTACCCTTAGACATCTGCAATGATTGGAGTCCTGTATGGGAGAAGAACTTGGAGCAATTCCCAGGCAAAGGAGAGTTGACACATTGCATTTTGACCTATGCAAGTGCGAAGAGATATATGAAATTGCTGATGGAGTGGTTAAGTAAGGAGGAGTTGCCTGTGGTAAGTATTTCAATTATAGGAGGATTCGAATGATCCTATAAATCCTTTTGGTGTCCTTTTAGGGACAAATTTTGCAAAGGGTATGTCATTTTATTTTCTGTTTTCATATTTTGTTGCAGATGATGTGGATTTTAGTTTATGCAACATGTTTTTGAATTAGTTACCAATGAAAAGATCGTAAAGGTTATGTTTTGTGTAAGTGCATTTTTAGATCTTATAGTTTACTGGTTTGAAGCAGTTCAACTGGTCACAATCGACGCAAGATCAGTTGTTGATTTGAGTGATATGTACAATGGAGGATATAAGGTAAGGAGGGCAGAGACTGGTGAGATGCTGCTAGAGCACTGCTCAAATGGCATTCACCAATGTCTGGGCCTGCCAGGATGTCATTCTGTTAGTGAAATGTTTAGTGCACTGTTTCAACATGCAGACATTCTCCATGCAGCAGCATTTAGTCCTGCTGGCTGGAAAAACTGCAAGGATCCTTACCAGGTGACAGAGGGTGAAAAAAGGCTGATGTCAGCTTTGGCAATTCAGCAAATTGATATATTTTTGTCCTTTGCTCTATGTTCACCTTACAAATTTTGGCATCATAATTATTGGCCAATTTTCAAAATATTTTCTACAACATTGGAAAATAATTGGTTGTTTACTAGGACTATAAGACGCTCATCTTACTTTTTAGGGGCTGTTGTTTTAGATGAAGAAATTCACAGAGGGGATGAGACAGCAAGCCAAGAAGAGCCTATGGAGTGTGATGGAGAAACTCCAAAGCTTGAGAGGGAAACAGAAGGTTGGGTGGAGTCAGCTCTGCTGCCAGATCCCAGTCCTTCAGTGGAACTCAATGATGGTGGTAAGTTGCAGGGAGCAGGAGATGGGTTGGTTTTACATATGAGAGGGTTGGCTCTAGAGGCACCACCCCAGGTTCAAAACCCAACCCCAAGACCTGTCCCACGTTCCATCCTAAATCTGATAACTATCTTTGAGGATGAAGTGAACGCGTTTATGTCATGTATGCCACTTTGCTTGTATTTTCGCTACAATTATTTGTATGGAAAGTTTCGTTTCATTGCTGCTAAAATTGCATGTATTTTGGCAATGCGCAATCAACGACGATATATGTGGTTCGTCAGAAAGACACTGTTTCGATACATCATGGGAAAGGCACCTGGAAAAGTTTGGTCCAATTATTGGAAAAGTCGTGTCCCAACTTGGCAGCAGTCTATGGCAGTTCAAGCGCCAACGTTTTATATGAAGGAGTTGATTGGTCGTCAAAGGATGCCAAATTGTGGATACTGGCTTCATAGGTTGCAGGTTTGGCGGAGAAGTCATTTGCAGCAACGTCCCTATGCATTTCAGTATGCTAGAAGACGACTGCACTGGCTAAATTTAGCCAGGGAGCGTTGCTCTAAAAATTCAGGTCAGGGTTGTGCACTTGATGAATCTGTAGACCCGCAGCTTGCGCCTACAAGTCAGGTGGAGCAAATAAGCATTCAACATCAGGATGCAACCAATATTATTGAGTGGTTGCAATGGCAACATAACTATATGTGAACGTTTCGCAGATGCACCCTCATTTTTGCATTGGCGACAGCAGAGCTGTGCATTGAAACCAATACCAGGTCCCCTGGACTGGGAGGTGAAGGCACAATTGTGGCACGTGGCGGCGCAGCAGTATGATAAGTGGCGTGATGGGCCAAAGAGTTTTAGTCGGTCAAAGGATTTGGAAGAACTGTGTCCTTTGATTCCTATGGAGAAGATGGTTTCACGCTGGGTTGATCACACTGTGCATATGCAGCGGCGGTTGGAGGACACTGTCACAGCAATGGAGAACTTTTTGGCTGCTAATGCATGCCTTGGGCCACTTACGGCACAAGCAGTGGCACGTGAGCACATCATGACTGGCTGCAGTGGAATGGAAGGCTTCATTATGTTGCTGTGGAACAACGTCAATGCTCAGAGATGAACTCTTGATTGCAGCCTTCTCTTGTCTGTGCTATATTTTGTTGTGGTGTAGCATCTTGGTTGTGCCTTTTTTTTGGAAATTGTAACATCCTTTTCCTTGTGTGTGCCTTAATTTGAAAGTGTAGTACAACATACTTGTAGTGTGTAGGTATGTGGCATACGCGCGTTTTGTGTCTAGCATTGATTGTAACCAGCTGCAGCACTTTGGAATAGCTGGAACCCTGTTCCTCTTTTCCAAAGGACTCGCAGGAGCTCGTAGCTGGAAGGGAGAGTATTGCATATGCTTCAAAGCATATTTGCAGTGCTTTCTTAAATAATAACGCTTTTCATAGTACTTATTGTGCAATCTACACTATAAAATTGTAGACTTATGCCTACGTGTAACTTCTGTTATGCTCATAAAATATTCAAATATCATTAGCTGTAATGAATGCACGATTTTTATTTTTATTCGCTACCTGTCAAACTTTGATGACCCTTTTAGCGCGCTTTTTATAAACAGATCTCTTACTTAGCACATAGCTACGCTACTTGCCGCACGTACACCCTGTGTATTTGATGTAAGTACTTAATTATCATAAACATGTGCTTTTTGGTATGTTAAGTGTACTTTACGCAGTTTCACGTCGCTTCCTAAAATACATTCGTTTTTCGACCCGTTTTTCTTTAATTTGACACTTGTTTTATTCGAATAGTCATGCGCGATTTTGGAGCGTCTGAGTCATTCGGTCATTATTATCGCTGATTATTTAGCAGTATTTGATTGAAGAAAATATTTCACGATCTTTCGTTAATTTTATTCTCATAAAAGCGTCTGAACGTCGCCATACTTAGGGATTTTAACTAATTCAAGGTTAGTAAAAGTGCTGGCTGACTGCTGAGTCGTAGTTTATTGAACTTAAAAATTATTTAATTAATTAGCTAAAGCACCTAAGTTTTACAACCTTATCTGGCTAAAAAATTACACAACGTGTTTGTCCGATAAATAGAGTGTTGGTAAGAGAACTTCTCTTCCGCCTCTAATAAAGTTAAGAGATAAACGAAACAAATACAATGCTTTTTTGTAGTCTTCTGAAGTTTCCGCATAACCCTTCCCTAAGTATTTTAGAACTCAATCATGCTCTTTGAATAGTCTACCCGAAATCAGAGGTCAAAGAAACAACAGGAGCCAATTTCAGGGAAGTTAAAATTAAGCTGTGCTTCCGCAAATAGACAAAAACCCAAAATTCTACGAAATTGATAGGGTATGTTCGGTCTCCTGTATCTCAAAAACCAATCCTCGAATTTTCTTCAAATTCTACAGTAAGGTCATCCAAAAACTACTTAATAACAGTTAAAATATAAATTAAACCCATGTGCTGCGATTCCGTATATTAAGGAAAATGCAAGGTTAAAAAGCGTTTCTGTTACGGTTTTTTGTCGGTTTACACTCCAGTGTAAATTAATTTACACAAATCGATAGCGCATTTAAAGTTAAGCAAGTGTGGCATAAAAAGTCTGTCTCATGGCTACTACATAAGCCTGAAGGCAACCAAACTTTTTATTTTAATTTGTCGTTCACGGGTTTCAGAAACCATTAAGCCAGATCTAAAATTCGGAATCATGGGTTCGAAGTACCCGTTAGGTCCAAATATGAGGATCACTGGATTATGGAATGAGAACTTTCTCTCGGACTCACACGCGCACACGGAAAACTCAAAACTAATCTTATAGATGCCAAAATGGGTCTCTAGCTATGAACCGAACTCGAAGTTTATTTGAAACACGACAATTTTAAACTCGGAGTCAAAACATCAATTTTCCTGCACAGTTTTTCTACTTTAAACCGCCGGGTATTCATTGTACGATGAGAATTTCAACTAAAATGTCACGGATTGCTGCATGAATAAGCTAACTGAGGTTTTACCAAAGAAAAGAGAACTTCTAATTATTTAGCTGGTATTACAATAATTTGCTTAATGGTTAAGAAGCTATATTCTGAAATGACTAATCCATGATGAAGCCCCAAAAATTGCCCGAATTTCAACTGTTTTGTTTAGCAAATTCTCAATTAGCTTTCGAGCAAGCAGAATAAGTCGGAATGGTTTTATTATAGTGTGCTCTTTTTAAGAAACATACAACACAATTACTTTATTTCATTCTACAATCTTTCAAAATCATGAATTTTTGACAAATTTTGAAATAGATATGAAATGGACCAAAGCTTTCCGGTCATATATAATTTTATCCTTAACAATTTTTCCAATATAAGTGGACTCTCAAAGGATCTTAAAAGGATTATTCGCAAAGTGCATTCCGTAGCATAAGTCTTTGTGTAAAAATCGCTGTCAAAAACTACAATTTTCGAATATTGAGTGAAAAGCTGTGAAATCGAAAAGATAAGTGCATATTTTCTCGTCAGTACATTTGTGCATTTTGTTTCACTTTCAGTGGGTATGCTGTGCGAATCGGAACGCTATGGCGCAAGTCACAATCTCAACAAGGAAAAAAATAGTGACTCGTCTGCAAACCATACTTGGGCGTATGAAGTAGTGGATTTGGGGGTATGCACCCCATGAAATCAAAATACTCCCCAGAATTCAATTTTTAAGAATGTTTATGTTTTTTCGCAATTTTTTGATGCCAATCGATAGTGCTCGATGAGAAAAGTTAAAAAGCGGTGTTTTTGGCCATATCACTACTTTTAAAATCATTTTTTGACCTTTGAAAAATCTTGCACCCCCTCCCAGAGTTTTGGTGTCGCCATTAGGTGGGCAGCACCGAAATTCTGGGGGGGGTGGAGGAAAAAATTTCTGGGGGGAGAAAACATTTTCAAAGGTCAAAAAAGTTCTTAAAAGTAGTCGTATGGCGAAACAACACCATATTTCGACATTTCTCATCAAACACTATAGAATGGCATCAAAAAATTGCTTAAAAAGCAAAAAATTTTCAAAAATTAAATTATAGGAGGGTATTCTGATTTTTGGGGAGGTATTCAAACTTCTGGGGTTGCAAACCCCTCAACCCCCCACGCTCACGTGTGGTGCCGCCCACCTACGCTACAAACCAATTTTAACAGTTTTGTACACGTAAGCGTCGTAATCCGAATCCCCTGAATTAAAAAAAATAGTCTACTTCTCCCAACAATTAAATTTTCAAAATTTTTAGCGATTTTTTATGTCAATGCTTTGATGAGAAACGTCGGAAAATATCATTTTTTGCGGTACGATAAATTTCCCCTTCTGAAATGGCGGCTGATCACCCCCTCCTTTCAGAAAGCTTCGACTTCTCACTGTATTTTTAATTCTTATCTTATAAATAGACTGTTTTCAGCTTTCTTTTGACACTAAAGTGCACTTGACCGCATGGAGGGGTATGAGGGACTCGAAATACCCCTACCCCCGCAGATTAAGGTCGACTACATTATTAGATTTTTACATGCTCTTCGTGAGTTTTTAGTTCTTTAACCGATCCAGACCCACGCTCCCCATATACATATTGATGATCAAATATACGTATTGATATTTCCACCATATTTTAATTTTAATTATATCCTAGAAAAATAGTATTTTTCATACGAGCCCTTCCTTCTAAAGCCCTTGAAAAAAGCATCCTAAAATTACATTATGAACTGATACCCAGACATCGCATGCTATACATGTGCGCATAGTCTTTGGCTTTAGAAGTAATTCAGTAAAATCAGCATCATGCGACAGTGCGATAGATTTTAGGGGGCAGAACCCAAAACTTTTTACACAACCGTGATTTAAAACTTCGCCCTTCATGTTTAAGTATCTCTTTTTCGCTGCTTTACGTTTTCTACTTTTATTTAAAATCAATTAGTAGCGATACTTGTCCTGAAACTATAAAATTTTGAACAATATGTAAATTCGGTAAAAAATCTGATTTTATAATTTGCATATGGTCAATTCGACGAAAATACCGCTTTTTGCCCGACTGAAACAGTCATCATTTAAAGGCTTTTTTGTTGTCAAAGGTAGAAAAGCTGAAAATGAGCGACGCTAATACTGGTGAAGCTTCGTTTTCATTGAACCCCCAGGTACATTGACTTTATTGTTTGCGACGCCGCGAATAAAACGATGAAGTCAGAGGGCATATGTTGCTTAATGTGAATATTGTGGTTTATTTTTCGTGGTGATTGGATTTGCAGTGCGCTGGGTTGATGAATCTCTTTTTGATAAATTAATGATTCCTGCAAATTGCATACCTACATATTTAGCTATATGTACATACACATACAGCATGTAGGTACCAACTGATTTGGGGACACTTCTTTTGGTTGTTGTCATTGCTGACGAGCAGTAGAAAGAAATATAGAAAGTCGAAGTAATTTTCAACTTTAATCACTTTTTTAAATGTATGTACTTACACAAAATGATTTTTTTATCCATGCATACGTGTAGTAAGTACGTAGGATCTACATATGTCTAGCTCATTTGGGAATACTTTTTACGTTGGCTTCATTCCTGATGTAAAAGCAATACAACGAAATTTTAGAAAAATCAGATTTATGTTGAAGAAATGCTCCGTAATAAAACGTATGTATTTGCCAAATATTTATTTGCTGGCTGTCCAGCCTTAATATTTGTGAAATCACCTCTTCCAAACAGATTTCACGTTTGCCGGCTTACATCTGCAGTTAGAACGCCTAATTGAACGGCTGATCGGCAAAACGACATATATGTCGACCGCCGAGCAAAAGTGCCACTCGGTAATCGACATATATGTTAGGCATTTAACGTGTGGGTATAGGACATGCGGCTGCAATGAGAATTTGCGCTGTCGGCAGCGGCCTTATTTTTGAACAGATATGTGTAGAAACGGGGCCAGATTTGAAAATATATGTCGATTGACGGGGCCGCATCTTCAACATATATGCATGTTAGGGAGCTTTCAACTACCCTGTTTATGTAGATTCAGTTTGCCTACCACAAAATTTGATTAATTAAAACAGATAACTTTGTTAAGCCTGGAGGGGTGGGTAGAAATCAAAATTTATCGGTTTCCGTGCAATCTTAAACATATACACATGTAATTGAAGGCAGCACATAGGTAGGTCAACTTTCCTCTAGATCATCTGCGCCCGAAGCACTTATGTAGAACATCTGGTTAACATCAATTTTTTCGAGTTCACAAGCAAGAAACGGGCTATTTCGCACACTGAAAGCACTTTTTGGAATTCAAGAGGCAGTTATGTTTGATGGATGGGAAGGCGAAATATTAAAAATCCAAAACGTACCAAAGACAGCGATTCTGAGGGTCAAGTGAGAATTACTGGTTTTTTGGCAGTCCGCAGACGCCCACGCCCATGTGGGGTGATGATGAACCCAGGATTGCAAAAGTGGAAAAATTTCTGATCAAAAAGAATTAAGGCATGAAATGGCTGAAAAAGGGACTTTTCTAAAAACTCGAAACTGTCCCTAACCATTTAAACTTTATATCAGTTTTTGGATGCCGCTTTAGCTCAAAAAGCTCTGGCCAAGCTACCAAACCGACCATGCTGTGTATTATCTAAGCTAGCCTCTTTCTAAAGCAAGTGCCTAGGGCGTATATGTATGGTTCAGTGTCGTACCAGTTTTAAATATTTGCAGAAAAATACAACAGTCCATTAAGCTTAACCTTGCAGTTTTCTTGTACATAATATATGCTTTCAATAAAAGCACATGGCAAACCCTACGGTTGATTGTTATTATTATTTGAAATTTTAATGATGTCTCTAAATTATTTCAATAAAATTTGTAGAAAATAGATAAATAAAGCTAAAAGTTACGCTGCCATGCGCGCCAGCAGCTGCTCGTTTTCGACGGCTTTGTCACATTGCGTCGAACGCCGACGTTTTGCTGAGGTTGGCCTTGTAGTCACAGATGATCTCGCCCTCAGGAATGGCCTAGTCGTAAAGACGCCTCTGTTGACGATGGGAACGTTTTGTCGGATCTCAATTCCGTCCCATGCCTGGCTCTCGCATTTTTTGATTAAATCCGATTCGTTCAGCAGCGGCAAGATCTTGTGTGCCTCGTGCGATCGTCCTACAAATGTGTATATTTCACATTAAGCACTACAGATGCGAGCATAACACACGTTTATGTGCAATAGGGAATATACTTGCAAATCACGGACAATCTGGGGAGTCGAAAATTGAGCTTGTTTGGAGCAAAATGACTTCAAACAAGGTACATGCCGTGAAATAGCGTACAAAATGAGTAAACTCGCAGTATCTAATTAATTTCAAGCACTTCTCGAGAAAAATTTGGATTTTCTTTCGTTTTCGAGCTTCATTTTGCCTGTTATCAATGATAAAATTTTACATTTTCCATTCTAGGGGTGTAGAAAAGACCCTTCAAGCTCCCATTGTGCATGTCTGGTGGAGCAATGTATGACAAGAAGAGAAATTGAAAAAAATAAATCAAAAAGAATTACAATGAGAGGAAAAATGAAAAAAACAACTCGATGAAATAAAATAAAAGAGGAAAAAAGATAGATCAACAAGGATAACGTAAAGTAATGTAGCGATACAAGAAAAAGTACACTGACGTGGTCATCTCGGGAAAAAATGAATTAGAAAGCGACTTTATAAATATGAAAAGTCAGGTTTTGAAGAAACGGATTTTCGTTTAAGTCTCAACGTTTTTAAATAAAGAAAAGAACATAATGGAACTAACAAAGTAGATTATAAGAACAATTAAAATTTAATGCAGCAACAGTAAATTCATGCAAATTATAGATCTAAAAATGACCTTTGACTATGAAAAAATTCGTATCATAAACGCCATTATTAATCAATGCTTTAGCACAAAACGACTTACTCTGGAACTGCTCGGCCTCGCGGTCGACGATTGACGAGTCTTCAGCCGAACAACCACTTTCTGGAAAAATTAAATCATCAAGTGACCGATAAGATCAATTAAATCCGCAAAAATATAACAGCTGAATGAGAAATGTTAGAAATGTGCAGAATTAATTTTTATTTATCATTCGCCAGAATGTAGTTTACGACGCCCGAGGGTTCACTCAACTCGTTGTGCCCTACCATCTGGTCGCCTGAATTCAATACAATCAGCAAATCAACGATATATAAGTACAAGTCGTTTGTTCATACATAAAACACATTGAATAAAAAAAGAATAGCCTAGTGAAACTGATAGGATGCTAGGAAGGCAAAAAAGGAAATTAATTAAATTAATTAAACTAAACATGCGAAATAAAGGAAAACGAGTATGACTATTAGCTGAAAATTAGCTAATTTTTATGCGATTTTAACATCTAAAGCGACCATTAAACTATTGAAGCAAAACCAATACGGATGCAACATATATTTATATTATTTACTTGATGGGGAAAACAAGATCGGCGTGGCTGCCGCTGACGTCGAAGGTGTGAATAAAAGCGGCGTTTCTGCCGTCCTATCCAGCGAAGGCGTTCCCTTTCGCTAAACGACGCATTTTCACCCTGCAAGGGCATGGCTGAGTCGTTTGAAGCCGTTTGCCGATCTACCAAAGGAGACTAACGAACAAATACAACTGAGAAAATAACAATAAAATAGCGAAACACTGCAAAAAATAAATTGAATGAAAACACTGACACAAAAATTTTGTCTGAAAGAGCTTGAAAATAATCAGAAAATCAAGGAATAGCGTAGTTTCCATGCTATTTTAAAGTTTTCAGCGGTTTCTCGGATCATTTTGACCAAAAAACGTCTTTTTTATCACAAGACCGAGTCTGAAACGACAACTATATCATGCACCGTGCAATTTTAGGATTATAACGTGTAAGCAAAACACATTTCGATGAAAGGGTGGCAACTCATTAAAAATGGGAGATTTCTCGTAGAAAATCCTATAAATGACCAAAAACGTGGAATAGAATGCTAAGTATGCAATTTTAGCGTTTTTCGCAGTTTTTGGGATCATTTTGGCAAAAAAACATCAGAAGCGATATACATGTCAAGTGCATTCGGAAAATTAAATATATGCCTATTTTAAATCATTTTTCGTAGAACTTCCTATTGGCCAAAAAGTTTAACTTGGCACAATTTCTACGCTATTTTAGTCTTTTCAGCAGTTTTTGGGATCATTTTGGCTGAAAAAAACTTCCCTGCTGACATCATTCTGACCTATCACTGCACTCACTAAGAGAAGAGTGTAAAAAATATCAAATTATGCAGATATGTAGATAAAAAAAGCATGCAAATGTCATTCTTATACCACTAAACAGGATTCGTTCGGTCGTTTCGACAATACTACGCGTCAGCTCGACGTTCGGCGGCTCATAAAGCTTCTTTGCGACGGACTCCAAATGCTGCATGTAGCTGAAATTGAGACACGCGTTAATCTTATGTGTTGGAGCGTATAGAATAATCGTGATTTACATTGATTAAATTGCATATATTTAAAAGCTCGTTTACCAGTCATAATTAACGATTTAATCTTTTTCTTGAAAAATATCTCAAATAATAAAAGCTGTCAAAAAGTTGCAGAAATTTCAAAAATCAAAAGCTAATTCTAGTCAAGTTACCAATGCAGAAACCTATAAAAAAAATAAAAGGCGAAAGCTAAAAATAAAAATAAATAAATATAACAGGAAAAAGTAGCAATCTTTTGTATTCAAATTTACCTGTTAACAGCAGCTTTTCTTGTTTTGTTACGATCCAAAGACGACAACATGGAAATCGGGAAACGTCCCGGCTGACCGACAGTCCCGAGTCACCGACAAATAGTATAAAAATAGATCTGTCAATCGAAAAAATTCCCGAGTGACCGACAGTACCTACTGGCCGACTGTTCCGAGTGGCCGGACAGTCCCGGACGGCGCACTGTACCGGGTGGCCGACACTGTACCGGGTGATCGATGGATGGCATAAAAATTCCCAAATGACCCGGTTATACTATTACTATGAATATATGTACATACGTAAGTATGTATGTATGCACGTACATTTTTTCAAAATCGGAATACGTAATTTTTTCATTCTCTACGAATAGCAATAAAGTTTTCACTGGCATAAATATGAATATAAACTTATTACATGTACATATTGTATATAAACTTATTAAATGTACATATTTAATATAAACTGTCAACAGTAAAAATTTTGTATCAAAGATTCATATTTGTCACAATAAGTTTAAGTAGGATAGCACTAAACAATGAGCTTAAGTACGTAGGATAGCACTAATTTAGTTTAAGTAGGATAGCACTAAATAAGTTTAAGTAGGATTGCACTAAACAATAAGTTTAAGTAGGATAGCCACAATAAGTTTAAGTTGGATAACACTAATATATTACGCATTGTAAATTTTAGGCCTTTTTTACAAAATCCTGCATGTATTAAAATTGCTATGAATTCGTATGAGCGATGTTATCGCATTGGTAAAACTATTTCTGTGCATAAATAGGTACCTACTTGAAAAAGTATTAATTCCGAAATCATTAGTCAGTTAGGAATTTTTATGACAAACCTATTATTATACCACTTGTCGGTCACCCGGGACTGTCGACCACCCGGTACAGTCGGCCACCCGGTACAGCCGGCCACCCGGGACTGTCGGCCATGCGGGAATTATTTGATTGACAGATCTATTTTTAAAACCATTTGTCGGTGACCCGGGACTGTTGGTCACCCGGGACTGTCGATCACCCGGGACTGTCCGTCACCCGGGACACAATCGGAAATCGCGCTTCTTATTTCCGTCGTCTTGTAAGCTTTTTCCATTTTGAGGTCGTTGAGCTGGAAAAGCCGAAAGTGCTTGGACGCTTCGGTCAGCCTGGTGCCCGTCGAATTCAGAAAGAAGTACTTCTTCGATGCGTTGCCTTTGCATCTGACGATCCTAGAACAACATCCAATAACAAGCTTGTTATCTGAAAATGACGACTAGCGCTGGAATATTCAATAATCATAAAACAATGCGTAAAACTATATTTTTCGAACAATTTTAACCAATTCTGATGAAAAATGTGTGATTGAAGTCGTTTTTTCTCTCTCACTTTCCTTGGATTTCCGATTTTTCTATTCCACAATCAATTTTACCTGTTTTTCCGGATAAATTTTCCATTTTTCCTTTCATGTTTCCCACTTCAATGTCATGTCCCTACCATTTTCCCCCGCATGATTTTAAAAACAATTAACGTAATTAAATAAGACTGAACCCTATAATAAACAGTGTATATTAAGTGGAGAAGAATATGAGTACTAATCTACTTGTAGTAGATGCATTTCATAGTAGGCACAAGAAACTAGAAGATGTCGATCCTTGAACGTGCTGATTAAATTAACGACTGAAGCGAAAAAGCCGTCGGCGTCTAAACTAGTTAAGGATAAGGTGTAAACAACCTGCTGAAATGCATAATTTAGCTTAAGGTCAAAGAATGCAATCATACAACTCGTACCTTTACTTAGCATTTAATTAAATAAGTCTTTTTACGAATGACGAAAAATCCCAAGTGCGTTTAACTTGCTAAAACTTCATTTTATCTCAATTTCTAATTTTTCTCTTCTTCTACTATTTTTCTTAAGTTATGAATTTTATAAAATTAAATGATAATTCTTACAAATAGGTGTCGTAATTGGAGCAGAAACGATAACAACATATTAGAAAATATTGTGCAGACGTTGTACCTTTCTGAACGAATGTTATTCAGGTAGTAGTTAAAATAAAATTTGTCATTGTCGTCCAGGAGAAAGAACGCGGGCCCGTCTTTGCAGTCTTATATTCTTTGACGAGCACCTGCTGGTTGACCCTTTCAGCACGATATTCGTCCAGAGTCAAATTGTTGACTACCGATGGGCGTTGAAATTTGCGGCCCAATATGAGGGATATGGCGATTCGGTAGACCTTTTCCTTGTCGTCAGCGCTCAGGGGGACCTTCGACGCTATCTTTTGGCGGATGCCGCGGTCCAGGGCTGTGAATACGTCGTCCATGAACATGGTCTTAAATTTGTCGTCGATCTCCAGGCTACCGGTAAGCCTTTTCAACCATTTTCGTCTTGTACTGCTCCATCCGCCGACGCGACAGACCGACCTGCACCAACGACATGTTGGATGACAGATTGCCCTGAATCTTACGGATCTTCGCGTCCAGCAGCTGACACTTATCTTTCATGAAAGTCGCCAGCGCCTTTACGGCGTCGAAATAATTTTACACCGTGTCTGATTTCAGGCCACCGAGCTTTCGGAGGTCAGTTAGCCACAAGGCGACCAGATGGGAATTTCGGGCTAGCAGTCTTAAAAGAGCAATAAATTGATTTGACACAGATAGAAAACTTTACTTACAGGACCGCGTGTGGGGTTGCGTATTCTACATACGCAAAAGGACACGTATTTGTCTATTTTATTACGTGTAAGTATAGGACATTTCGATGGCAGCTTAGAAATTTCAAGAAAATGAAACTTTTTTGCAGAAATGTCCGTAAATAATCAGAAACCGTGGAATAGTATGATTTTTACGATTTTTAGCGTTTGCAGCAGTTTTTGGGATAATTTTTGGCTGAAAAACATCAAAAAGCGACACATATGTCGCTTTTGCTCTCGAAAAGTAACATATATGTCAATTTTTGGGATGATTATTACGATATTGTAGCGTTTTCAGCAGTTTCTAGGATCATTTTGGCTAAAAACATCAAAAGCGACATATAGATAGGTCGAGTGCACTCGAAAAGTAACATATATGTCGATTTTCATGTTACATTCCGATTGGAGGGTGGAAATTCCGAAAAATGAAGGATTTTTCGCAGAAATATACATAAATAACCAAAAAAATGTGGAATAGCATGATTTTTACGATATTTCAGCTTTTTCAGCAGTTTTTGGGATCATTTTGGTTGAAAACAGAAAAAGCGACATATATATCACTTTTGCTCTCGAAAAGTAACATATATGTCGATTTTTGGGATGATTGTTACGATATTGCAGCGTTTTCAGCAGTTTTTATGATGATTTTGGCTAAAAAACATCAAAAGCGACATATATGTTTTTTCTTCCCCTAAAAAATTTTGTACGATATTTTATCGATTTTTACGAAATTTTAGCGTTTTCAGCAGTTTTTGAGGATCATTTTGGCTAAAAAACATAAGAAACGACCCGAACTTTCCCTCCTTCTGCAGTCGTTTAGAGAAAATCAATTTAACCTTAGACTATAAGTAAGTGCAAACCGCCTTTATAGTCCTTGCACCGGTTATTGATATTATATTTCATTGCATTGACGACATTTTAGTGTATCTAGTCTGATTCATTCTTTTTTTCAATTCGACCAAATTTGTATTGTTGTAATTCCGTCTCTGTCGCAATAAACTATTTTATTCATTTCATTTAGTAACATATATGTCGATTTTCGTATTACATTCCGATCGGAGGGTGGAAATTTCGAGAAACATTAAAATTTTTTGCAGAAATGTCCGTGAACAACCAAAAAAATGTGGAATAGCATGATTTTTACGATACTTAAGCGTTTTCATCAGATTTTATGATAATTTTGGCTAAAAAACATCAAAAGCGACGTATATGTCGCTTTTGCTCTCGAAAAGTAACATATACATCGATTTTTGGGATGATTTATACGATATTTTTACGTTTTCAGCAGATTTTAGGACCATTTTGGCTAAAAAACATAAAAAGCGACATATTGGTCGCTTTTGCTCTCGATCAGTGACATAATTGTCGATTTTTTGGATGATTTTTACTATATTATAGCGTTTACAACACTTTTAGGATAATTTTGGCTAGAAAACATAAAAGCGACATATATGTCGACGGTACTCGAAAAGTAAGATATATGTCGATTTTCGTATTGGTACCGGACATTCAGATTGGAGGGTGGAAATTTCGAGAAAAATTATAATTTTCCGCAGAAATGTCCGTGAATAACCAAAGAAACGTGGAATAGCATGATTTTTACGATACTTGCAGCGTTTTCAACAGTTTTTAGGATAATTTTGGCTAAAAAACATCAAACGCGACGTATATGTCGCTTTTGCTCTCGAAAAGTAACATATATGTAGATTAAGGGATGATTTTTACGATATTTTGTCGTTTGCAGCAGTTTTTGCAACGCTCGAAATTAAAACTGAAACTTCAGATGTTAAAAATAAAAATATAAAAACTGATTCAACTCCAGATCTAAATTTTCTTTTTCACGTGAAAAAATTTTTCGGGATTAAATCATGGATGATGCTCAAGCCATTGCACTTCTACAACAAACTGTTACTAGAATTCAAAATTTATATGAACAACGGCCTGTAATATTTGCATCAGCACCACCAATTAGTTCTTTTAACGGTGATGCAGATAGTAGCTGGTTGTCGTGGGGAAGAAAATTTAGTAATTTAGCAGTATTAACTGGAGCCTCTCAAGTCGATCGAAAAATTTCACTTTTGTCTATTTATGTAAAGGGCGCTGCTCAAGGATTTTTTTACGATGTTTCTCAGAGAAATCCCCAACCAAATACATGGAATGAATGGGCTCAACTTTTTGCTGAACGTTTTCCGGAAAACAAACATGTTGATATAAGACGTGACGAACTTGTAGCTCGATTTCAACTCCCAAGTGAATCCGTTCAAAAAGTTGCATCTGGCATAAGACACCTTAGCCAAACGTGCTCAACCTGGTTGACGGGATATGAAAATAACGATTTCGTAAAAAGTCATTTTATTTTGAAGCTTTTGCCTAATTTAAGAATCTGGGTTAGAAACGCATCACCAAAAAATTTGAAGAAGCTGTGACGGAAGCATACAAACAAGAAATAAACCAAATTTATGACGAAAATTTTTTACTAAATCAGTTTCCATTATATACCTACATCAACCCCTGAATTAAATCTTACGTAGCGCGTTAGCGCGTACCTATAATATACTTGGGTACCCCTAACACCTGTGCACCCCCCCTACAGCTATAACGGGACACTTCTGGAAGGTGCGGTTTTTTTTAAAAAAGATAATAAAAAAATTCGCAGCCCGTGTTTTTTTGTTTTTCTTGAAACTCAAAACTGATTGTGTAAAGAAGGTGTAAAGTTTTTGTGTAACGTTATAACATAGGACAAATTTTGGGACCTTTTTACTGTGGCATGTGAACAACTGAATATTGATGACTCGAAGAATTGAACAGCATAGGATAATAGAGGGATGAATTCTACAGATGGCACTTTTTTGTTTTTGAAATTCGCATTAGTTATCGAATGGCAGTGTAAAGAGTGCGAAAATATGGGGGTGAAAAAGCACTTTTTGGTCGAGTTTTCAACCTGCTTATGTTCGATACTAACTCCGGTTATAAGTTTTTTAAAATGTTTTCTGACAGAAATGTAGAGCGGATCAAGGCTACATTCTGCATATAAGCAAAGTCTTCTATGTTCTATGGTGACTTAGATAGATCCTGGGGTTCTAAAGTTTACACTCTAGTGGATGGTGTAAAAAAACGGATTTTAAGTAAGATTTCTCTACCAAATTTCTCCGCTCATGAGTCAGGGTGAATGGAATACAGCAGTAATAAAGTGCCTCTTAGGGGCTACACATCGCAGCAAACCGCATTTAAAAAAACGCAATATTGAGTTATTTATGGGGGTGTAAAGTTCAAAATCAGAGGTAAAAAATGGGCGAAAAAACACGTTTTTTCCAAATTTTGATTAATAAATCATACCAAATAATTTTGGCAAGAGAATTTTGGCACACAGGAATGTACTACGATTCAAAAGTTACAAATTGTACTAAACCGAATTTCTTTAAACTCAATGAGAGTTCGGTACGGAATTTTAAAGTTTGCAGTGTTCTAAATGATGGAAAATACGTTTTTGTTGCGTATTTTGTTCGCCACTTTCTCCTTCCAGAAGTCGGAATAAGTCTAATAGAATAAAAATAAAGTGCTTTATATCGGGTGCATGTCAAAGCAAATTGTCTATACATTAATATTTAGCGAGTGTAAAGTCAAAAATTTGGTGTTTAAAATGCGTTTCTGTCTTGTTTTTTCTGCCTGCTTCTCCGGTTATGAGTCAGGGACACGATTATCAAGTCTAGAAATGGACCAGGAACCAAATTTGATATGCCAGTCTGGCGCATATGTTTACACTCTACAGTGTTGTAAAGTGGTTTACACCAATTGTTAGTTTGCTCATAGAACATTATGGAGACTTAATTTTGTCATAAATATTACTTGTTATTGGAGCAATATCAAAAATTACTAATCTGTCCAAAATTTTCTTTACACTAGGTGTTTCCATGAAGTTTACACTACATATGTATTTATCTTCGTTTTTGAGCATTCCAGAAACCTAATTTTTTCTGGAGTTGAAAATTTTTAAAGGATCAAATGTGAGACGTCACGTAGGCATCGTTTGTTCACATCCAACAGTGATGTAAAGTAGTTTACACTCATTGTTTATTTGTCCTCAGACCATTGTGATACATACGTTTTTCATGAATGTTGGATCATAATATCCGAGTAATCTTTTACCATGCATGTTAGCCTTTGTTCTAGAGCATTGCAAAAACCGAAATTTTTTCCTGATATTTAAAAATTTACAGGGAATGAAATATATACGTCAGTTGGGCGCGCTTGCTTACACTCAGCAGTATTGCAAAGTGGTTTAAACCTAATGTTTATTTGTCTTTAAAACATTATGGAGACTCATTTTTCCATAAATGTTGATAATATCGGAGAAATATCAAAATTACGAATCCGACTGAAATATTCTTTACACGCTATGTGTTTGTGTAAAGTTTACATTACCTTGTTAACCTAATTCGATAGACTTGCAGAGACTTTGTAACTGAAGTCATGAAAAATTCAAGGATTCATATGTGAGACATCAATTGAGTGAGTTTGTTTACCCCCAAAAGTAATCTAAATGATTTAATAATTATGTTCAAATGTCATTGAAGCGATGTAATTTTTGTCTTAAATGGGTTGCATTAAAGTTAAATCCTTCTTAGCCGTGTTTATAATATGTTTCACAAAATCTTGCACATGAAGAGCAATCGTTTAATTGATGTAAATTGCCTGCAAAAGTGGTTTAAAATGAACCAGCAATCACACTAATGTGCACTGGTAGTCGACAAAGATATGCAGCTTTATGTCGTAATCCAGGTACATTAATAAGCCGTAAATCGGAAATGGCACTGAGGTTTGAATGGAAAAGACCGGCAAGTTAATGAATACATACGTTAAACTTATTATCATAGGTAGCGCGATAGCGCCACCTGTAATATACTCGGCCATCCCTTTTCTCTTATATGTTCATCACAGCGAGTGCGAAATTTGTGTCCCCCCTCACAGCAACAACGGCACACCTGGGAGGTGCGGTTTTTTCAATTGATGGATAGCCTAAAAAATTTGATGCCCATGTTTTTTTCTTTTGTTTACACTCAATACTGAGTTAGCAATCAGCGTGTAAAGTGTTAAGCAAAAATCAAATAATTTGCGGAGGGCCGATGTTTGTTTAAAAATGTTGCCCCCTGCTGTAGATTACGAATCTGACCTTAAAATTACTTTACGCTCAATGGTTGTTGCACAAAAGTGTAAAGTATACGTGTTTTTTACTCTTTGCGTGTCCTTCAGCTTATCTAACTCAATTTTGGTTTCTGTGCAGTCCAATCGGTTCTATAATGTAGAGGGTTGCAAAATCTCAAATCGATCTTTTTTCTTTCTTATAAGGCAATATTTCTTGGATCTGTGATCGTTCTAGTGTAAAGGGTTCGAGACGAAAAACGATATCTCTTCAACTACTACGCTAAGTAGGCGGAACATGCTAATTATGCTTAAGAGGTGCCCTGACCTTAGCGTTACAGATCCCAGTTTATTTTGTTTTATACACCCAATATTGCGGTATTAGCACAAGTGTAAAGTTTACACCGAGAAGCATTTTTGCGCCCAGAGCGTCGTGGATGATGAATTTTTTTTTAAAATGTTCTCTGTAAGCTCAGAATAACGAATCTGACCTTTTAAACTTACTACAGCCAGTGTTTGTTGAGGTATAAAAGAGGTGAACTTTGAATTATACCTACATCTATTTACTAATGCCGATAGATAATTCCGTATAGCATTTTTTTGATCAAATTTTTCGTATTTCAGAGGTTTTTGACTCGTCTTTAATAAATAACTAGCAAAATGGGGCGCTTCGCTGCCCCATCTGCTAGAGTGTTTGTAAACAAATAATATTCTAACCATTAATTAGTATATAAAAATTGAATGACTTCTGCAATGGATCGGCGACGTTTTTATATTTTTATATCTAGCTGAGCTGCCTGGCGTTGCCCTGGCTGAACTTAGGCATGATAGCTGTATGGGATTGTGATGTCTCTTGTATTTTTTATTTTTCGGGACTTTTGATGTTTTTGGGATATTTCTAAAAAAATTGTTGGTAAAAACATATTGGATTTTTTAAATTTTTTAAAACTGTCTTTTGTCAACCATTTCTTTGATTAAATCCATATTTCTGACGTTATAGAATGGTTCTGAGAATTCTTTATCCTATATCATATTTTTGATGTTCTGGGATGTTCTGGAAATTATACACTTAGATGGTTTGGGATGTTTAAAAATTTTGTTTGATCATAACCATATTTTTAGCGTTTTGGAACATTAAAAAAACTTTTTGGTACAAAACCATACTTTTGATGTTTTTGGAGGTTTAACAATTTTTTTTGGTCAAAACCATATTTTTGATGTTCTGGGGTGTTTAAAAAATTTTTTTGGTCAAAACCATATTTTTGATGTTTTGGGACAATAATCTTACAGCACAGGATATGTTATAGCACTGGGTATGGTATATCACGTCCTATCTTGTAGCATGGGGTATATTATATCACGTCCTATCCTGTAACACTGGGTATGTTATATCACGTCCTATCTTATAGCATGGGGCATGTTATATCACGTCCTATTGTATAGCATGGGGTATGTTACATCACGACCTATTGTATAGCATTGAGTATGTTGTATCACGTCCTATCTTATAGCGTCGGGTTCTAACTTTGTCCAATGTTCAACTTTGCCCTCATTGTAAACAAATGCAAAAAGTTGCATATTAAATTAGCCGCTAGAAGCAAAAACATTTGGATTTGTATTTCCGAAAGCCGCGTGTTTGCTGCTTTCTTTCGAAAGCCGCATGTTTGCTGCTTTCTGATTGCTTCTGCATTAAATTTCACGCGCGCTGGTTTACAAGGTCTAAACTTTTGACTTGATGCAAGCTCTTTTTCAGTGATTAATCATGTGTATAAGCACCCGTACGTGATTTCCTTTCAGCCCGTCTCATACATGTTTTATGATGCCAGATCGTATATTTAAAGTAGCGAATATGGAATCAGCGGTCCCAGAAACCCCAGAGGCCAAATTTTGGAAGCAACAGTCAATCTGTGCTTCTGCAAAAAGACAAAAACCTAAATTTTACGCTATGCATAGGGTACCTTTAAGCTCCCGTATATCAGAAACCAATCCGTGAATTTTCTTCAAATTCTACAGTAAGGTCAGTCATAAGATATCCAATAATTGGTGAAATGTTTTAAAAAATTTATTCGCTGCAATTTTAGATATTTGATAAAATACACTTGTAAATCACGTTTTTCTTAAGACATCACATCACTTTACACTGTAGTGTAAAGTCGTTCACACCAGTCGATAGCGCATAAAAAGTTGATCTAGGATGGCTTTAAAATTTTACCCTGCGGCAATTGCATAAGCGGCTAGAGCTACCAAAACCTTTTACATCAATCCGTAGTTTCCGGGTTCCAGGAGTCCGATTGAGCCATTTTAATCAAAAAATTGTAATTAGCGCCCGAGAATACCCATTGAGTGAAAAATATGAGTATCACAAAATTATCCAGTAAAAACTTTTTTGCCTCACAGACACACACACACAACTCGAAATTAATATTATTTTCGAAATTAATAATACTAGCTCTTGAGGTAAACCCCCCTCAGATTTTTACCCATGGGAAAATTCTCCCTAGGAGATTTCATCCCCCTCCCAATGATCGGCGCCCCTGACCCTTCTGGCTGACCCCGGATGGCTCCTTAGGCGTGCTCGGGCATGTCCCGCCCTTTGCCCCTGGCTTTTTTCTCAGGGAGCAGATTATGACATCATCGCCTATCTTATATCACTAACACACGCTATAAGATAGGGATCTAGGGGGCCAGGGTATACTACTGGGGTATCCAAGTATATTATAGGTACAGCGCTAACGCGCTACCTATGATAGATAGTTGGTTGGTCGTCTTTGCCTTGTACAGCTGCGTATCGCCTCGCTAATTCAATGTTATTTTTTGTTTAATTTTCGTGTAGATAAAATGAGCATTTTACCTGCCTTGAAGTGCATTATACTGCAGGCAGAGGTTTGGTTTGGTGGATGGTCCAGCTCATGATTCAACGGTCCAGCCCTTGATTCAACGTCCCAGCCCTTGATTACGTCCCAGCCCTTGATTCAACGTCCCAGCCCTTGATTCAACGGCCCAATATTCTATTATTCGTCATAAAATTCCAGGTGATTTATCTTTTACTTTCCACTTTATCGAAAAAATTCAATCATTCATATTTCTGCCTAAACGTCATAAAAATTATTACATAATTTTAATATAGGACAAGAAAATGGGGCGCTTCGCTGCCCCATCTGCTAGAGTGTTTGTAAACAAAAAATCTCAACCAGTAATTAGTATAAAAAATTGAATGACTCTGCAATGGATCGGTGAGCGGTTTTTATATTTTTTATATCTAGCTGAGCTGCCCAGCGTTGCCCTGGCTGAACTTAGGCCTGATAGCTGTATGGGATTGAGATGTCTCTTGTATTTTTTATTTTTCGGGACTTTTGATGTTTTTGGGATATTTCTAAAAAAATTGTTGGTAAAAACATATTGTATTTTTTTAAATTTTTTAAAACTGTCTTTTGTCAACCATTTCTTTGATTAAATCCATATTTCTGACATTATAGAATGGTTCTGAGAATTCTTTATCCTAAATCATATTTTTGATGTTCTGGGATGTTCTGGAAATTATACCATTAGATGGTTTGGGATCTTTAAAAATTTTGTTTGATCAATAACCATATTTTTAACGTTTTGGAATATTAGAAAATTTTTTTGGTCCAAAACCATACTTTTGATGTTTTTGGAGGTTTAAAATTTTTTTTTTGGTCAAAACCATATTTTTGATGTTTTGAGGTGTTTAAAAATTTTTTTTGGTCAAAACCATTTTTTTGATGTTTTGGGATGTTTAAAGATTTTTTGGTGCAAACCATGTTTTTGATGTTTTGGGATCACCAATCATACAGCACAGGATAGTGTTATACCACTGGGTATGGTATATCACGTCCTATCTTGTAGCATGGGGTATGTTATATCACGTCTTATCCTGTAGCACTGGGTATGTTATATGACGTCCTATCTTATAGCATGAGGCATGTTATATCACGTCCTATTGTATAGCATGGGGAATGTTACATCACGTCCCATTGTATAGCATTGAGTATAGTTGTATCACGTCCTATCTTATAGCGTCGGGTTCAACTTGTACAATCTTCAACTTTGCCTTCGATTGTAAACAAATGCAAAAAGTTGCATATTAAATTAGCCGCTAGAAGCAAAAACATTTGGATTTGTATTTTCGAAAGCTGCATGTTTGCTGCTTTCTTTCGAAAGCTGCATGTTTGCTGCTTTTGATTGCTTCGCATTAAATTTCATGCGCGCTGGTTTACAAGGTCAAAAATTTTGACCTGGTGCAAGCTATTTTTCAGTGATTAATCATGTTTATAAGTACCCGTACGTGATTTCCTTTTTTTATAATATTAATTTCGACTTGTGTGTGTGTGTGTGTGTGTGTCTGTGAGGCAAAAAAGTTTTTACTGGATAATTTTATGATACTTGTATTTTCACTCAATGTGGTATTCTCGGGCGCTAATTACAATTTTTTGATTGAAATGGCTCGATCGGACTCCTGAAACCCGGAAACTACGGATTTATGTAAAAGGTTTTGGTAGCTCCAGCCGCTTATGAATTGCCGCAGGGTAAAATTTTAAAGCCGCCCTAGATCAACTTTTTATGCGCTATTGACTGGTGTAAACCACTTTACACTACAGTGTAAACTGATGTGTTGCCATAAGAAAAACGTGATTTTTAGGTGTATTTTAGCAAAAATCTCAAATTGCAGCGCATAAATTTTTTAAAAGTGTCCACCAATTATCGGACATCTTATGATTGACCTTATTGTAGAATTTGAAGAAAATTCACGGATTGGTTTCTGAGATACGGGAGCCCAAAGGTACCCTATGCATAGCGTAAAATTTAGGTTTTTGTCTTTTTGCAGAAGCACAGATTGACTGTTGCTTCCAAAATTTGGCCCCTGGGGTTTCTGGGACCGCTGATTCCATATTCGCTACTTTAAATATACGATCTGGCATCATAAAACATGTATGAGACTGGCTGAAAGGAAATCACGTACGGGTACTTATAAACATGATTAATCACTGAAAAAGAGCTTGCACCAAGTCAAAATTTTTGACCTTGTAAACCAGCGCGCGTGAAATTTAATGCGAAGCAATCAAAAGCAGCAAACATGCGGCTTTCGAAAGAAAGCAGCAAACATGCGGCTTTCGAAAATACAAACCAAATATTTTTGCTTCTAGCGGCTAATTTAATATGCAACTTTTTGCATTTGTTTACAATGAAGGCAAAGTTGAATATTGTACAAAGTTGAACTCGACGCTATAAGATAGGACGTCATACAACATACTCAATGCTATACAATGGGACGTGATGTAACATACCCCATGCTATACAATAGGACGTGATATAACATGCCTCATGCTATAAGATAGGACGTCATATAACATACCCAGTGTTACAAGATGAGACGTGATATAACATACCCCATGCTACAAGATAGGACGTGATATACCATACCCAGTGGTATAACATATCCTGTGCTGTATGATAGGTGTCCCAAAACATCAAAAATATGGTTTGCACCGAAAAAATCTTTAAACATCCCAAAACATCAAAAAAATGGTTTTGACCAAAAAAATTTTTTAAACACCCCTAAAAAAAAATTTGGTTTTGACCAAAAAAATTTTTAAACCTCCAAAAACATCAAAAGTATGGTTTTGGACCAAATGAGTTTTTTTAATATTCCAAAACGTTAAAATTATGGTTATGATCAAACAAAATTTTTGAACATACCAAACCATCTAATGGTATAATTTCCAGAACATCCCATAACATCAAAAATATGATTTAGGATAAAAGAATTCTCAGAACCATTCTATGACGTCAGAAATATGGATTTAATCAAAGAAATGGTTGACAAAAGACAGTTTTAAAAAATTTAAAAAAGTACAATATGTTTTCACCAACAATTTTTTTAGAAACATCCCAAAAACATCAAAAGTCCCGAAAAATAAAAAAATACAAGAGATATCTCAATCCCATACAGCTATCAGGCCTAAGTTCAGCCAGGCGCAACGCCGTGCAGCTCAACTAGATATAACAAATATGAAAACCGCTCGCCGATCCATTGCAGAGTCATTAAATTTTTTATACTAATTACTGGTTAAGATATTATTTGTTTATAGGAGAGAAATCGATTAATTGAGTGGAAAATCCAGACTGCCTAATATGTTCCATTAGACGAGACTCACGCTTGGGCGATTTAGAGAAGTATAGCGTGATAGCCTGTATCTTGTCAGTCACATAATTTACATATTGCACATTCGTGGCAGAATTTAAAGCTAAGTCTAAAACATGAGAGGCGCAGTGGACATAAATTGCACGAGGGTACTGCTGCCTTATTAAAGCTTGGACGCCATTTGTGCACCCTAAATAATTTACACCAAAAGACTTACATGTCGAAATAAAACAGTAGAATTTAGTGCAAAATCAGAGCTAAATATTAATACTAAAACTAGATTATATCAAAATGAATTAAAGTTTGTTATTAAATATAATTATAGCAATGGTAAGTTCAACAAAGGAGAGTGATTTCTCCAGGATTTTTTC
Source organism: Mermis nigrescens (assembly GCA_036768485.1). Classification (NCBI taxonomy): domain Eukaryota; kingdom Metazoa; phylum Nematoda; class Enoplea; order Mermithida; family Mermithidae; genus Mermis; species Mermis nigrescens. The sequence continues at coordinate 256,607 of JAVLUZ010000399.1, read as the reverse complement.
AGCGCACTGCACCTGTGTTTTTAGGAATCTTGTGCTGTTTCATACAAAACTTTTGAGAATTTATGAATTGTTCAATTCTTTCACACATACATAGGAACAATTGTGCGTTATGAAAAACAAGCAAAAACGCTACTTAAGCAATAAGACATATTTTTAGAGTGTTTTTGACGCGATGAAAATGTTTAGGTTCTATATCCCCCGTCAGAAAATCCACCATTCATGCTACTGTGACAATGTCCTGATTTTTCAACAAAGTGACTTTACTCAATGAGTTATTTTTTCATAGAAAGACATATTTTGATCAGTTTTTTAGTTATATAACTCAATTTCTGCTTAACTTAGTAGATTCAAGATCGGTAAAGCATTAGACTAGCTGATTATCTGATATCACAAAAGAATAAAGTGCGTCAAAAGAAATATGCAGAAAATATAAAAATAATGATTGTTTTATATAGATGTACGAGTGACTTCCTGTATAATATGATCACCTTTATTTCTAGAAGATTTCTTATGCATTTGTGATCTTTTCAATGAACAGAACTTAATATTAAGACAATCAGCTTGAGCCAGACAAAAACAATCTTTATCTTTATCGAAAAAACCAGCAATGTATGTATAGATTAATCCTGTATAAAAATGATGACATTTTATGATGCTTAATAATAAAGATAACACTCAACCACCATAATTTGCTTGCCTGCACCCACCTGACATTACAGATGCACCATCATAGCACTGTGCTGACAAATAGTTCAGATTCAATCCTGCATCTCTAAGAAAATTTAGTAAAGCTTCGGCGATTGGTCTCGCTTTGCTGTCTTTTAACTGCACGTATCCAAGGAAATCTTCATAAGCAATATTCTAAACGCAATAGCATTACGCGAAATATAAATATACATAATATTTTATGCATGATCTCGGGGTTTGGGGTATCCACCTCAAAAATATTTTTCACCCCCAGAAAAATTTTCGCTCTAGTCAGATTTGTTTCCAGTTTTCAGAAGTTTCCAGAATTATTTCAAAATTTTGCAGGCAAAGTTCTTTTCTAAGTACTTTTAGATATCTTTTTCTCAAAGTGTCACACCTGGGCAATCGTCAAAGCTTCAACCCGTCCAACTTCTGAGCTCTCAAAGGTTGGTTGGTCCGTAGTTGGGCTAAAAATGGGTCAAAAGAGACAATTTTCTTTGTTTTTCGCTGTTTTCCCATGTTTTTTCAAAATCATCCTGTCCAAAATGGACAGCCCATCCAGCTTTTGCGTCAGCCCATTCGTTCAATCTATTCAAATTTTCTTGAATATTTTATTTTTTGTCCTCTAGAAAGAGGTAGCATAATCTGAAACGCCAAAAAGAAAGTTTTTGCTGCGTTCCCATCATTTTTTGGCTCAAAAAGTCATTTTAAAATTTCACCCCATGAATTGCTATGCTCTGCATGATTGATAATATCTGGAATAAAATTACTTTATCTACATATCGAATCGAAATGCTCAAAGTAGCTATATTAGAAACGTCTGTCGCCTCATCAGCTAAAAGTGCAAAGCATTTCGACGAATTAGCCTGTTTAACAATTTTGTCCTTAAAATAAAAAATATCATTAGCAGTTATGCTCGACATGCTTAAGCAGCCTAAGGCCCTACTCTTAAATATTTTCCACATAGGCCAATCAATTCATTTTGCACCTCTGGAGACGTATATTGAGCATTTCTCAATGACTTCAGAAGCGCATTTTGGACAGTGTTATCATGTCTAACGAATGCTTGAAATCGAAGTAGTTCACGAAAATTGCCTTCATTTTGACGACTAGTTTCCAGAATGGGGCCAGAGTCTCGATGGCCACGGAGTGGCAGGCCCTGCTTGGTAGCAAGAACACTATGTGTTCTATAATACACTTCAACCTAAAAATTTGGAGCGGTATTTTCTTTGTTGATGTAAAATGGCATGAACATTAAATTTGAAGGATCCATCTATTACATTACATTAGGTAATGAGAAATTAAAAAATGACATAAATGAAATGTGTACTGTGAGAATAAGAGGGGCATTGGTCTAATAGATTCTTGGGAGGGGAGGGGTCTACCAGATTTCAGGGAGAGGAGTGTAAACCTGATGTAAAATTTGGAAATTTGTATTCAAAATTAAAATTTAAAGTTTAAACCTCTCCCAGTATTAGACGATCTTGAGCTGGTTAAATATTTACTGCATTATTTTCGAGACTTATGCAGTAATGGCAAAACGTTCTGGTGCTCTGAGCATGATTAATGACTTTCCTCTTGAAAAAATAATTTTTTTTTAAAATTTTCTACGAAATCTGACTGTCTTGGCTAGATTTCTATGTTAATATTATTTAGTGAAATAATGCAGTCAAAATAGCTTACATTTTAAAAACATGTGATCTTCTCGCATGAATGCATTCCATATACCCGTCATTTTGAGTGTTCTCATTATTCACTTGACTTGCTTGAAAAACGTAAAGACTAAATTTACTGGTCTCTATTTCTCGGATTTTATTCTTCCCATTCAGAGCTTGACCTAATCATTATTGATATTAGCTTAAAATAGGGTATTTCAATAAGGCACATAGCTGCGGGAGGGATAGGGGACTAGCCCACCCCCCTTAAAAACTTGAAAGTGAATGATATATAAGTTAAGATATGTGTATAAGATGCAAATCGTTGAAAATTTGACATTTCAAGGAAAAACATAGCTAAAAAATACATAGGTAAGCGCATAATTTGGCATTAAAGTTAGTGAATATAAAATCACATTGTTGATCTAAATTTATTAGTTTGTTTAACGTGCTAAAAGAAATCCACTGACATTTAATATAAATTGCTTCAGACAGAGATGTTATAATAATGAAAATCTCTTAATCTTGCAAGTAAGTATTAGCAGTACATCATACTCCGCTATGATTAATAATACGACGTATTCCTTACATTGCACGATTTTTTTTCTCTGTTCACTATTCCTTTCACAAATCTGCGCTGCAACATTTGACTGGCCGTGGAAGACTTCTTTAAAGCTTTTCGCAATATGAACTGCAAGCTTGTGGTAATCCAAAGCTTCATGAGATCTGAAGTTCTCTACGCCTTTCTATAAGGAAAATTATTGCTTAATGCTTATTTAGCATGTAAATAAAATTTGGGTAATGATTAGATGAATATGGTATGCATTAACATAGGTGTTTCTTTTGAATGATAAAAAAATTTATTTTAATTAAAGTAGAGATGTGCCAGGGCCGCCATTTCTGCCGGGGCCGGGGCCTGAAGTTTTACATTAAAACATGTCATTGAGATACCAAGTCGTGCGAATATGGCGCACCACTTAATGAACAATTGTCTGATTTTCTAAATACCGGGTCTACGAATGTTTTGGCGCCGCCATTTTGGCGACAGCAACTGAAAATTATTCTAATTAAATCAATTTTGAACAATTACCTAGCTGTGGAGGGAATGGGAGGTCCGAACCCCCCCCCCCCCAAAAATTCATAAAAAACCGGAAAAATATGACTTTTTACACGTTATTTTGTGCTATTTTTGGCCTTTTTTAGGCTTAGACCCCCAAAATTAGTGTTGGTCTCCCAAATATGAGGGCCAGCTACGTGCCTGATTTTTGAAGCAATTTTAAAATAAATTATATATTCAGAAAGCAGGTTCTACAAGCTACAAAATAGCAACTAATAAGTTGTTTCGTTAAACTATAAAAAACTATCTTTTAGGTCCATTTCCTCTGTTTTTCACAACACTTATCTGTTTACTCGTCGATTTTGATTCCCTTTATTTCTCCTCCACCAGTCAGCTTTTAATCAGAGAGGATATATTACTGAAATTGATTTCAAAATCAGATCATACATATTTAAGATATTCTTCAAAAAATTATAAGCCAGAAGGTTTCAACAAAAAATTCGAATACTTTTTCTTTGTCACAATTTGTTCCTAATTTATTACCTCGATTCTAATTCGATCTGTCTGACGTACTTATTTGTCACTGGATTTTAAACGAGTATGCAATACTTTAAAAATGACACATTTAGTGCTAATTTAAAATGCGTAGACTTTGATTATTAAAGGAAATTGCTAATGCTTTGAAACGAATAACGATTTTCATGCTTTCTGACTAATAAAACGTCTCTTTTCGCAGTCATTGCATGCATTTTAATTATTTTTTTAGGCCCCGGCGCCGGGGCCTGGGCCCCGGGCCGGGGCCTGGCACATTTCTAAATTAAAGCAGTCTTGATTGTTTGTACTATAGTAGAAAAAAAGAAAAGATTAATTAGGTACTTGATGGAATTTTTTGTGACTGTTACATTAGTAATTATATACAAAAATTCCTAAGCATACGTGCATAGTTTGTTTGTATTTGTCTATTTTACTTCATTATTCATACTAAGCCCTTTTTAATCAATAAGTGCCCCTTCTCTAAAAATTGCACGCATCTTTGAGATATCTTTAGACAAAGTATATTTGAATCATGTATAAAAATGATTAATCGTTATCGTCCTAAAAGGATAGGTAGACAAAACAGTCTGTACCTAGGATTCGCAAAAAATCTAATTATCTGAAGTAAATCATTATTTCAAGAAAGTAGCACGCACTAAATAAGAAATAATTTAGTTCAGATCGATTCTGAAACTATCAAAAACAGCAGACCATTTACACCAGATTGGTTTCTATTTTTTGCTAAACTTCAAAAACTCAAGCTCAGGATAGAATGAAGGATTTGCACTGCGCCTAAACTTTACATATACCTACATTAGTCTAAATTTTTGGTACTTTTCCGTTATACCCCCATCCGGATTTTTCGCCATTTTCTTTCTCAAATATCGATTTTATTTTCTTTCCATTTTCTTTCTCAAGTATCAGAATCCTCAAATACCTCAAATATCTCAAATAAAATTTCAAAAAACCCAGACCTTTCTGCAAAAAAAGAGCGAAAATCCGGATGGGCGGGTATAATGGAATAGTACCAAATTTTTTGCACATGTGGTAAAAATAGTAGTTTTAAATAAGGACTGCTTTAATATAAGAACCTTGTAATTTTTGAATGGCTTAGTGACGAATTGACCAAGGCGATTATTTCTTCGATCTACAGATGCAAAAACTACACAAAACTTGCAGAAGGCGCCTTCCATTTTCTCGCTATAACTAAGCCAATTAAATTTTTCGAGCCAGTCAAACTGGAAACGTCTATTAAAATAATTCTGCACAATTAAAGGAAATGCATAATCTTTACTTGGTGTCCAGCCATTAAAAAGAAGATCAAACTTCGTCTGATCATCACAGGTTGAACAAATAAAATTTGCTATATCGCCCCCTAAATAAAGGCAGGCAAGTTTAATTTTTGCTTAACAAGTTACAAAGCAATTGCAAAGAGCTGACCTATGGAGCAGTTGGTATCTTCTACTAGTGCTGACGTTTCCAGTGAAGTATCATCCGCTTCTGACTGTGATGCAATCGATTCAGAATGATGTTGATGGCATATGTGTAGTACCCGGGACCCGTACTTTCTACACTGCACTATAAGGATATAGTACCCGTGACCCGTACTTTCTACACTGCATTATAGGTATACGCGTTTGGCTGCTACTAGTTTCTGTAAGTAACGTTTGGCTGCTAATTGTATATGGCTCATACGGTACCTGTGTCAAACAAACAACACAATAAAAAATAAAAGAGATGACCATAAAAAATACACACAACTGCAGCAAAACATATTTTTATCAGTCAGATCATTTTTATCAGTCGGATCGGAATTATGAATATTTTTGAGCTTCAAGATCAGTTAAAAGATAAGCGTAGCATCATCAAATATTTCGGTGAAACGCACATTATTCATGAATCTGTTTTTTGTGCGGGGTGCGATAAAAATTATTCGCTTATCCAGGAAAAGTCCAAATTAAATGTTTTCATTTGGCGCTGTCCAGGCTGCAGATCCAAGCAGTCTTTGTTAGCTGACAGCTATTTTCTAGCTCACATTCGCGAAAAACAACCCTGTTGATTTCTATTTTTCATTTTGTCACTTATTCCGATTTGACTTGGCGCACACTAATTTGTTAGCTTGTATTTGCGAAAAATAACCCTGTTGATTTCCTATTTTTCATTCGGGTGATTCCTTACTTATTTGTCACTTATGCAATGCAGTGTTGATAGTACGGGTCAAACAGTGTAGAAAGTACGGGTCATACTGTAGAAAGTACGGGTCACGGCCCCACAGGTACTATATACTTATAGTGCAGTAAAGAAAGTACGGGTGATGGGTACTATAAATACTATATAACTATAGTGCAGTGTAGAAAGTACGGGTCCCGGGTACTACACTTATGCCGATGTTGATTATTTCACTTGCCTCAACGGTTTGTTGAGGACGTCTAAAAAGAAATAAGACTTTGATAATCTCACAAGCGGATAGTGAGAGTGAGCGAGAATAACTAGCTGTATACTTTGAAAAGACGTCAGTCAGACATAACTGTCGTTTTGGCATGGCTCACAGAGCCTAGCTGAGCCGATAGCTGCTCTACTGATGCTGTACAATGGCGCAACAAACCAAACCTTTTTACTTGTCTACAGTAACTGAAAGTAGAAAACAAAGCTTAACTTCGCAACAGGCCAGACCTGATGATTAATTCCTCAACTCCCCCTTTGCATTCTATTTTCAATATTTTGGGGAGGGGGTAAATTGACCCCTTTACTCCCCCTGGCTACGCCTCTGGAGTTGGCGCAGTGGTTGACAACTCCGTTCTCGGATGCGGTATTAAACAAAGAATGATGGGTTCGAATCTTCTGAATGCTGACTTTTTTTCATTTTTTTAATTCTTTTGGCAAAACCATGTACTTCATTTGACTCATATATCTATTTAGGTTCTGCAGATAACACTTTTTTGTTTTTTGAATTTCGCCTCAGTTCTCGAATGGGAGTGTAAAGAGTGCAAAAATCTGGGGGCGAAAAGACACATTTTGGCCGAGTTTTCGACATGTTTCTGCCAACAACTCCAGTTATGGTTTTAGGAAATTTTTCTGACAGAAATGTACTTCGGATCAAGGGCTATCTTGTGCTTACCAGCAAACTTTTCTACAATCAATACGCAGTTAGTATTAGGGTTTTAGACTTCACTCTCTAGTGGATGAGTAAAAAAACAGATTTTGTCCAAGATTTCTCTGCCAAAAGTTGGGATTAATTAAATAAAATAGAAATAAAGTAACTTTTAATGGCTACACGTCGAAGCGATCCGAGTTCAAAAGAACGTTATATTGAGTTGTTTATGGGGTGTAAAGTTCGAAATCTGAGGTGTAAAGTGGGTGAAAAAAACGGGTTTTTTCGTATTTTGATTGATAAATCATATCAAATATTTTGCGGAACATAAGTTTGGCACATACAAACCTACTACAATCAAAGGGCAACAAACTGGCCCGAACAGAATTTATTTACATTTAATGGGCGTTAGGTTCGGATTTTTAAAGTTTACAATGTGGTGGACAGTGGAAAATACGTGTTTGTACATTTTTTTGTTCGCCACTTTCTCTGTTCAGAAGTCGGGCGAGGTCGAATAGGATAAAAATAAAGTAAAATTCTAGTTTTTTTTTCTACGTAAAATCAGAATTGGGAATCTGACTTTTTAGTATTTTCTACACTTAGTAGTTTTGGTAAAGTTTGCACAATTCATTTGTTGTTAATATGTAGTTTATACTACAAATTTATTTTACTACCAAATCTGAGCGTTAGTGTTCCTTACACTTGATATTTGCGTGAAATTTTGGAATTTTTGCCGAAAAACTTCGTTTTTTAATTTACCAACATCCCACCTTTTCAATTTTCTTAAAGTTTAAAATCTTTTACAATTCTCTTCATAATTTAATAGTAGGTTTAAACTTTAAGTTTCTCTTGGTTTACAACTCTCGCTTAGCAAGCTCATTTTTCAAAACTTTTTCATAGTGATCAATCGCGTTTAGTTCGGAATTGGTGGACGGCCCTTATTATATTACTCGGCTTAAAAAATCCAAGTGACTGTCTTTTGATTATTTTCTTTATCGCTAATTCAAACACCCGAATTTCAATTTAAAAATCATAAAAATTATTTCATAATTTTTTGTAAGATGACTGGCTGGTTGAATGCTCTTTTTTGTTGTTTCCATTGTTCATTGTGCTCGTAGGAACCAGAAAAGAAATAGTTTTTCGCCATAGGTATTCTATGGCGAAAGCAGATTAACAAAGCTTTTTGCGTTAATTATTATTTTGGTCCAAAATAGGTCAACTGACCTAGGGCAAAATTCCGGGGTTACTTAATTACTACTGCATTAGGTTTTTAGGGCATAGCTGCCAATAGCTCCGTAGGTACAGACAAATTTAGGTCCGAGGAGTTTGAGACCGTAGTTATTGAGGGTCGTGTGGTTGAGTCCGGCGTTTCGCCCTAGCAACCTGACCAGCGCTAAGTGTAGCCAGGTACTTAAGTAAGTCCCGTAGGTACGTTATATGTCGTTTTCAAGTTAATTTAAATGTGGAACGACCTCTATAACTTACAGGACTGTTTAGAATGTAACATATATTTACTATAGCTAATAAAAAATAGTAAAATTTATACTTCCGACAATCAAGAGCAGATCTAACTCAGTTTTAAATTCTATGCAGTCTGATTGATTTCAAAAGGTTATAAAATCTAGGGAGTCTTTTTTTAAAACAATATTTTTTAAATTTAGAGGCAATTAATTTATGTCAAGAACAATATTGTTTTCCGCGTTCTTGGACTGCTGTCATTATGTGGTATGTTACTGTATGTATTTCCTGACTGATGCACTGAAATCATGCTAATTAAGAGTCAATGTCTGTAAGAATCACCTTGCTGTAATAGTGACTTACGTATGCAAAAAAATAATTTTCCTTTGTTTTAACATATATTACACAACTTTTTACGCTGATTCCGTATCTGAAAACCGTTTTACACAAAAATGACTTTTCGTTGACTTATAGGGGTGTAAAGTGTGAAAACTCGGAATATGTGCCGAATTTCATATGTTGATTAATATTATCCAGAATAATTAACATTTTTCAATGCAATTTTTCTTAAATTACAGAAGATTAAATGGGCTTTACAAAAAGTATAAAAAGTCTGTTTACCGGATAATTTCATGGGATACAGCAGTCAATAAAGGTCAAAAATATGAATTTTCGCACCTGCAACATTTTTACTTTTCGAGCCATAAGTCCAGAGTGGTCTTACAGAATCGAATCTTATTTCACCACAATATGTGCCACCTATGTACACGTTTCTGTGTAAAAAATGTAGGATATGTGATGGATAGTTATTGACTACTTTTGACAAACGTGAAATTAACTCATGTGTTTAAATTTCAAAATGATACATTTGTGCTATAAGAAATTTAACGTTTCGATTTATAACTCCAGAACTGTGAAAGATTGTGCGACTGCACTATACCACAGCTTGTACCATCTATGCGCCTAAGTGCTTGCAAAAGATCATGCGTATGCCTTAACTGGTTGTTGACCATTTCTGACAAACGGTAATTGAACTCAATTGGTCACAGTCGAAAAAATCATATATGTGTGGTACAAAGAACTTTCCTTTTGGAGCTGTAATTCGGAAAATAAAATTCATCTTGTGGCCACATTACACCATAATTTGCACTATCTATTTGCCTAATTATATTCAAAAATCCATGCATATATGTTTGATATTTATTGATCACTTGTGGACAACGTAAACTTAGCTCCATTGGTCAAAATCAAAAAGTCACACATTGGTGCTTCAAAAATTTTTCTTTCGGCTCTGTAACTCAAGAATTAGGACATATTTTTTAACCGCATTACACCACAGTCTCTAACATATAGGTTCCTATTTAATTGTACACAAAAAATCATCTGCATATTCTACGTACTTATCTATCAGCCATATTTCACATGTGTGAACTCAACCTAATTTGTCAAAGTGAAAAAATGCATGCTTTTGTTTCAAATAATTTTATTTTCTATTTCTAACGAGAAGTAAAATCTATCTGGTGACCATACTACGCCACGGTTCGCACTATCTATTTGCCTAATTGCATGCGAAAAATTCATACATATATGTTGGATTATATTTATTTATTCTTTTTACCTGTAGAAAATTCTAACATAAAGGAATATGTTTTATATCGTCAAAATTCAATGGTCAAAACATTCTGAATGAATCAATGTGTCTTCAACGTCATCTGCCTCATCATCTAGATTTGGGTCTGGTTGGAAAAATCTTCTAAGCAGTCATCTTCATCAGTTTCAGTTGGGACAATTGCTTCTCTTTTTCGTGCTTCCCGCGACCAAAATCCTGCTATTTACTGCCATGATAAAAACTCAAATTGCTTGAATTGGGCAATCTTCGCATTTCAGCTGCAGTCTCCCTTGGATCGCACTTTCTTCGAGTCTTAATCCCATCATCAAATTTTTTAAGCAAATATTGGCGCTGGTTTTCTGTGAATGCTTTACATGATCTGTTTTGCCTTAAAGCCCAGCCACTTACTAATCTTTGGATTGAATCATCATCTGCATACTTCTCCTAGAATTGCTGCAAAACTTCATTCAGACTTGGAAGCCGAGGCATTAGCTGCCGATTTTCTATTTGTTTCTTGTTTCTTCATCCTAGACGAGCCCATGACAAGGGACCAGTCAACAGCAACATTTGTGCCAGTTTCACCAGAAGAAGACGGCTCAGCAAGATCCTTGCATGCAACTGTTTACTTGTACTGTTCCTGGTTGCATGAAATAATTTCAAAGACATTGATCCCTTGAAAATCACATGGAGTTAGCAAATCACCAGTTTAGGCCTGAGCGACTGACATTGCATGATGCAGCTATTACAACGTACAAGAAACAAATAGAAAATCGGCAGATAATGCCTCGGCTTCCAAGTCTAAATGAAGTTTTGCAGCAATTCTGGAAGATGAATGCAGATGATAATTCAATCCAAAGATTAGTAACTGGCTGGGCTTTAAGGCAAAACAGATCATGTAAAGCATTCACAGAAAACCAGCGCCAATATTTGCTTAAAAAATTTGATGATGGGATTAAGACTCGAAGAAAGTGCGATCCAAGGTAGACTGCAACTGAATTGCGAAGATTGCCCAATTCAAGCAATCTGAGTTTTTATCATGGTAGCAAATTGCAGGATTTTGGTCGTCGGGAAGCACGAAAAAGAGAAGCGATTGTCCCAAATGAAACTGATGAAGATGACTGCTTAGAAGATTTTTTCCAACCAGACCCAAATCTAGATGATGAGGCAGATGACATTGAAGACACATTGATTCATTCAGAATGTTTTGACAATTGAATTTTGACGATATAAAACATACTCCTTTATGTTAGAAATTTCAGCAGGTAAAAATAAACCGTGGTGTATCATGGTCACCAGATAGATTTTACTTCTCGTTAGAGATAGAAAATAAAATTATTTAAAACAAAAGCATGCATTTTTCACTTTGAACAAGTTCACACTTGTGAAATATGGCTGATAGATAAGTACGTAGAATATGCAGATGATTTTTTTGTGTATGGACATATAAGGTAGAGATTGTGGTGTAATGCGGTTAAAAAATGTGTCCTAATTCTTGAGTTACAGAGCCGAAAGAAAAATTTTTTGAAGCACCAATGTGTGACTTTTTGATTTTGACCAATGGAGCTAAGTTTATGTTGCCACAAATGGTCAATAAATATCAAACATATATGGATGGATTTTTGCATATAATTAGGCAAATGGATAGTGCAAATTATGGTGTAATGTGGCCACAAGATGAATTTTATTTTCCGAATTACAGCTCCAAAAAGGAAAGTTATTTGTACCAAACATGTATGATTTTCTCGACTTTGACCAATTGAGTTCAATTACCGTTTGTCAGAAATGGTCAGCAACCAGTTAAGGTATACGCATGATCTTTTGCAAACACTTAGGCACATAGATGGTACAAGCTGTGGTATAATTCAGTCGCACAATGTTTTACTGTTCTGGAGTTATAGATCGAAACGTTAAATTTTTTATTGCACAAATGTATCATTTTTGAAATTTGAACACATGAGTTAATTTCACGTTTGTCAAAAGTGGTCAATAACTATCCATTACATATCCCACGTTTTTTACACAGAAATGGGTACATAGGTAGCACATATTGTGGTGAAATAAGGTTCGATTCTGCATGACCACACTGGACTTATGGCTAAAAAAGTGAAAATGTTGCAAGTGCAAAAATTAATTTTCTTGACCTTTATTGACTGCTGTATACCTTGGGATGATCCGGTAAACAAACTTTTTGTACTTTTTGTAAAGCCCATTCACTCTTCTGTAATTTAAAAAAATTGCATTGAAAAATATTAATTATTCTAAAAAATAATAATCAACATATGAAATTCGGCACATATTCCGATTTTTCACACTTTACACCCCTTTAAGTCAGCAAAAAATCATTTTTGTGTAAAACATTTTTCAGATTCAGAATTAGCATAAAAATTTGTGTAATCTATAATATTAATTTCGAGTTGTGTGTGTGTGTGTGTGTCTGTGAGGCAGAAAAGTTTTTACTGGATAATTTTATCATACTTATATTTTCACTCAATGGGTATTCTCGGGCGCTAATTACAATTTTTTGATTAAAATAGCTCGATCGGACTCCTGAAACCCGGAAACTACGGATTTATGTAAAAGGTTTTGGTAGCTCTAGCCGCTTATGCAATTGCCGCGGCATAAAATTTTAAAGCCACCCTAGATTAACTTTTTATGCGCTATCGACTGGTGTAAACCACCTTACACTACAGTGTAAACTGATGTGATGCCGTAAGAAAAACGTGATTTACAAGTGTATTTCATCAAATATCTCAAATCGCAGCGAATCAATGTTTTCAAAGTTTCCACCAATTTTTGGATATCTTATGACTGACCTTATTGTAGAATTTGAAGAAAATTCACGGATTGGTTTCTGAGAAACGGGAGCCCAAAGGTACCTTATGCATAGCATGAAATTTAGGTTTTGTCTTTATGCAGAGGCACAGATAGACTGTTGCTTCCAAAATTTGGCCCCTGGGGTTTCTGGGACCGCTGATTCCATATTCGCTACTTTAAATATACGATCTGGCATCGTAAAACATGTATGAGATGGGCTGAAAGGAAATCACGTACGGGTACTTATAAACATGATTAATCACTGAAGAAGAGCTTGCACCAAGTCAAAATTTTTGACCTTGTAAACCAGCGCGCGTGAAATTTAATGCGATGCAATCGAAAGCAACAAACATGCGGCTTTCGAAAATACAAATCCAAATGTTTTTGCTTCTAGCGGCTAATTTAATATGCAAGTTTATGCATTTGTTTACAATGAGGGCAAAGTTGAACATTGTGCAAAGTTGAACCTAACGCTTTAAGATAGGACGTGATACAACATACTCAATGCTATACAAAAGGACGTGATGTAACATACCCCATGCTATACAATAGGACGTGATATAACATGCCTCATGCTATAAGATAACACGTGATATAACATACCCAGTGTTACAGGATAAGACGTGATATACATACCCCATGCTACCGTCAAAATTTACTTACGTTTGGGTCAACAAGCAAAACTAATTCATTTTTTTCATTTTGATATTTATCCTCAAGATCAATTTTTTGGAAAACTCTCAAAAACAATTTTTTAACAATTTCCTTTTTAACAATTCAGCGTTCTGAAAAACTAATGCAAAAAAAATTATTTTCGGCAGAATTCACTTCGAGTCCACGAGCAAAACTAATTGTTTTTGATATTGAGCCACAAGATCAATTTTTCAGAAAACTGTAAAACAATTTTTTAACAATTTCCGTTTTAAAATTTCACAGTTCTGAATAACTAATGCAAAAAATCATTTTTGTCAGACTTTATTTACTTTTCCGGTCCAAGAGCAAAACTAATTCATTTTGATATATGTAGGCACAAGATCAGTTTTTCGGAAAAATCTCAAAAACAATTTTTTAACATTTCCTTTTTTAGTAATCAGAGTTCTGAAAGACTTCGTCAAAATTTACTTACTTTTGAGTCCACGAGCAATACTAATTCATTTTGATATAGGCACAAGATCAATTTTTCGGAAAACTCTCAGAAACAATTTTTTAACAATTTCCTTTTTTAACATTTTAGCGTTCTGAAAAACTAATGCAAAAAATCATTCTCGTCAAAATTTACTCACTTTTGACTTCACGAGCACACTTAATTCTTTTTGATAATGAGCCAAAAGATCAATTCTTCGGAAAACTCAAAAACAATTTTTAAGAATTTCCTTTTTTATCATTTTACAGTTCTAAAAAACCAATGAAAAAAATTATTCTTGTCAGAGTTTACTCACTTTTTGAGTGCTCAAGCAAAACCAATTCATTTTGATATAGGCACAAGATCAATCTTTCGGACAACTCTCAAAACCAATTTTCTAACAATTTCCTATTTAAGTATTCAGAGTTCTTAAACACTAATGCAAAAAAATCATTCGTGTCAAAATTTACGTGCCTTTGAGTCCACAAGCAAAAGTGATTCAAAATTAAGCCGAAGAAATAGCGGTGGGAGCTGTCATTTGAGGCCATTCTGAAATACAGCTTGGTGCTGCCAAAGGACGTCATTGGCTGCGTTCTCGAACGGCCACATTTTTCCGGCAACAAAGTGCCGGCGCGCAACTATTGCTTGTGCAACTGCAATGCGTTTCAATTTAAGCGCAAGCAAGGGTTCCATCGAATCCGGCGGCGGAACTTGCGTTTTAGAGGAACTGGGCTGCTAAAAACTATGATATCTTACTTTGTGTTCCATGTAAAACGTTCTTAGTGGGCCTAGCGAAAGATCTGCCGAGGGGTACTCTGTAGTTCTGATAGTTTAGTAGCTGGTATTTGCAGTTTGCAGCTGGGATCTTTGTCCAGTATGTTAAATCGTAGTATATTTCTAACTGGTTTCTGCTACAAGGCATTGATTGGCATATTTTTCGTGAGCTTCATGTACATACATGTAATTGGAGTGAGGCCGGCCCATAAAATTTTTTTTGCGAATGCTACTGACATTACTGCGATAACTCTCAGGGCTTCTTAAAATTAACAACAAATCTTGTAAATATATGTATTTTTGTTACTAGAGCTGCACTGTCCAGTTGTTAGTAAACAGTAAATCTAGATTTGTCCGGAAAAAACATAAATCTCCTTTACACAAAGATCGCTGATACTTACCTACTTACCTAACATCAAACGTGTTCTGTATGAATAATTTATTACTGATCCTGAATTTACGACTAATGTAGATGGATTAAAAAGAACTTCAAAATCTATGCTTAATATAAAATTTATGTGGGATGTTTTGGATGGCCCGGGTTGGAACGGTGGGCTGTTAGGGCTGGTGGGGCTATTGGGATTTTTGCTGGAGCTGTTAAAACGGTGGGGATGTTGGGACTGGTTGGGGCTGTTGAGACATTACCAATGCACGCGGGGTTGATGGAGGGGTCTGCTGTAGGTTTCGACCCCCAGATCTGTTAACCCGTTTTAAAAGGGTTATTTATATGATAAACAAAGCACGCTTTTTGGCACTCGAAAAATTTGATTCAAAATAGACTGGACTTTTAAATTGTGCAGCTTTATTGCAGTTGCTTTAAAGACAAAGCCCCTTTCCAAATCAGCAAACCCTAAACTTGCAACAATTGCAACAACAAAGATCAAACAATGCTTGCCTGGCTACTTTTAGGCAGTAACAAGAGCTACCTAGCTTTGTCCGTATATGCGTTTATATATATATATATATATATATATATATATATATATATATATATATATATATATATATATATATATATATATATATATATATATATATATATATATATATATATATATATATATATATCATAGGTAGGCGTTAGCGCGTACCATACTTGGGTACCCCAACACCTGGGCACTCCCCTACAGCTATAACGGGACACTTCTGGAAGGTGCGGTTTTTTTTAAAAGAAAGATAATAAAAAAATTCGCTGCCCGTGTTTTTTGTTTTTCTTGAAACTCAAAATTGACTGTGTAAAGAAGGTGTAAAGTTTTTGTGTAACGTTATAACATAGGACAAATTTTGGGACCTTTTTACTGCGGCATGTGGACAACTGAGTATTGATGACTCGAAGGATTGAACAGAATAGGATAATAGAGGGATGAATTCTACAGATGACACTTTTTTTGTTTTTAGAAATTCGCATTATTTATTGAACGGCAGTGTAAAGAGTGCGAAAATCTGGGGTGAAAAAGCACTTTTTGGTCGAGTTTTCAACCTTCCTATGTCCGATACTAACTCCGGTTATGAGGTTTTTAAAATGTTTTCTGACAGAAATGTAGAGCGGATCAAGGGCTACATTCTGCATATAAGCAAAGTCTTCTATGCTCTATGGTGAGTTAGATCCTGGGGTTTAAAGTTTACACTCTAGTGGATGGTGTAAAAAAACGGATTTTAACTAAGATTTCTCTGCCAAATTTTTCCGCTTATGAGTCAGTGCAAATCGAAGACAGCATTAATAAAGTGCCTTACAGGGGCTAAGCATCGCAGCAAACCGCATTTAAAAAAACGCAATATTGAGTTATTTATGGGGGTGTAAAGTTCGAAATCAGAGGTAAAAAATGGGCTAAAAAACACGTTTTTTCCGAAGTTTGATTGATAAATCATGCCAAATAATTTTTGCAACAGAATTTTGGCACACAGGAATGTACTACGATTTAAAAGCTACTAATTGTACCAAACCGAATTTCTTTAAACTCAATGGGGAGTTCGGTACGGAATTTTAAAGTTTACAGTGTTCTAAATGATGGAAAATACGTTTTTGTTGCGTTTTTTGTTCGCCACTTTCTCCGTCCAGAAGTCGGGATAAGTCTAATAGAATAAAAATAAAGTGCTTTATATCGGATGCATGTCAAAGCAAATTGTCTATACATTAATATTTAGCGAGTGTAAAGTCAAAAATTTGGAGTCTAAAATGCGTTTCTGTCTTGTTTTTTCTGCCTGCTTCTCCGGATACGAGTCAGGGACACGTTTATCAAGTCTAGAAATGGACCAGGAACCAAATTTGATATGTCAGTCTGGCACATATGTTTACACTCTACGGTGTTGTAAAGTAGTTTACACCAATTGTTAGTTTGCCCATAGAACATTATGTAGACTTAATTTTTTCATAAATATTAATCGTAATATCGGAACAATATCAAAATTACGAATCTGACTAAAATCTTCTTTACACTAGGTGTTTACATGAAGTTTACACTACATATGTATTTATCTTCGTTTTTGAGCATTCCAGAAACCTAATTTTTTCCTGGAGTCTAGAAGTTTCCAAAGGATCATATGTGAGACGTCACGTAGGTGCGTTTGTTTACATCCAACAGTGATGTAAAGTAGTTTACACTCATTGTTTATATGTCCTCAGACCATTGTAGAGACATAATTTTTTCATGAATGTTGATCATAATATCCGAGTAATTTTACACTGCATGTTAGCCTTTGTTCTAGAGCATTGCAAAAATCCGAAATTTTTTTCTGAGATATAAAAATTTACAGGGAATGAAATATATACGTCAGTTGGGCGCGCTTGCTTACACTCAGCAGTATTGCAAAGTGGTTTAAACCTAATGTTTATTGTCTTTAAAACATTATGGACTCATTTTTAAATAAATGTTGAAAGTAATATGGGAGCAATATCAAAATTACGAATCCGACTAAAATATTCTTTACGCTATGTGTTTGTGTAAAGTTTACATTACGTGTTAACCTTAATTCGATAGACTTGCAGAGACTTTGTAACTGAAGTCAAGAAATTTTCAAGGATTCATATGTGAGACATCAATTAAGTGAGTTTGTTTACCCTCAAAAGTAATCTAAAGTGATTTAAAAATTATGTTCAAGTGTCCTTAGATCATTGAAGAGATGTAATTTTGTCTTAAATGGGTTGCATTAAAGTTAAATCCTTCTTAGCCGTGTTTATAATATGTTTCACAAAATCTTGCAAATGGAGAGCTATCGTTTAATTGATGTTAATTGCCTGCAAATGTAGTTTAAAATGAACCAGCAATCACACTACTGTGCACAGAAGTCGACAAAGATATGCAGCTTTATTGTAATCATGTACATTAATAAGCCGTAAACTGTTAGTATTCTCTACACCTAGTAGTTGTGTAAAGTTTGCACTATTCATTTGTTGTTAATATGTAGTCTATACTACAAATTTATTTTACTACCAAATCGAAGCGTTAGTGTTCCTTACATTTGATATTTGCGTGAAGTTTTTGAATTTTTGCCGAAAAACTTTGCCTTCTAATTTACCAACATCCCGCCTTTTCCATTTTCTTAAAGTTTAAAATCTTTTATAAGTCTCTTAATAATTTAATAGTAGGTTTTAACTTTAAGTTTCTCTTGGTTTACAACTCTCGCTTAGCAAGCTCATTTTTCAAAACTTTTTCATAGTGATCAGATTAGTCGCGTTTAGTTTGGAATTGGTGGACGGTCGTTATTTTATTACTCGGCTTAAATAAACCAAGTGACTATCTTTTGATTATTTTCTTTATCGCAAATTCAAGCACCCTATTTTCAATTTGAAAATTAACCAATTTTCAATTTGAAAATTGATCCAATTTTCAATTTGAAAATTGAAAATTGGGTGTTTTCAATTTCAAAAGTCACAACACATTGTGCTTGTGTATTGATTGAGTGAGGATTTGCAATGTGAATTCGTTGGTTAAATATTTGTGCTTGATTACAACTGAACTGCACATTAAGAAGAAATAACTTAATGGAGTTTTAATTTGAAAATGGATGGTGTCAATAAGGTTGTCTTGTTTAAAAAGGATAATGCTGATGTTAAGAACAATATTGTTTTCCGCGTTCCTGGACTGTTGTCATTATTGTGGCATATTACTGATTGTGTTTACTGACTGATGTGCTGAAATCACGCTAATTAAAAGTAGTGTACTAGCAAAAAAAATGCTCCGATGGAACAAAAAAGATGAATATACTTGGAATTGTGGATTATTATGGATGTAAAAGGAGGGACTAGGAAAAATCTACCTAAAGTCGGAAAATCTGCTAAAAATCACACTTTCTCTAAGCAACGCAAAAAATCGATGTATATTCTGCGGCCTCTAAAAAAGTGTCTTTTTTAAATAATGTTCGAAGTTTCAGATAAGAGTGTATAAACGTAATCTATCAAGGTTACTTTTTTAAAGTGCTGGCACCTGATTGATAGAAAACTAAGAGGTATTGTATTTAAAGTTCTTTTATTTTGTTATGAGCATTATAGCAAGCAAAGCAGGAGCCGATTGATTAGTGCATACAATCGTTTCGGGCATGCTAGTGTATCTACATTTAGTCTGTTTCAAGTCAACTTACGCGTTTCCTACTGTTTTAAACATACCATGTCTTCAATTGTCTTCGATGTTTGCTATTTCATTCAATTGGCTTGGAAGACTGTTAGTTTACTTAATATCATTTCCCATAGCTACTGCATAGCTAACGTGCTGCTGTTTCAATCATTGTTGTGGTTGAATATTTATTTTAATCTGTTGGCCGCAGAATATACATCGATTTTTTGCGTTGCTTAGAGAAAGTGTGATTTTTAGCAGATTTTCCGACTTTAGGTAGATTTTTCCTAGTCCCCTCCTTTTACATCCATAATAATCCACAATTCCAAGTATATTCATCTTTTTTGTTCCATCGGAGCATTTTTTTTGCTAGTATATATATATATCAAATCGTAAGTTATAACTGCACGAATGAATAACTTACTCACCCTTTTTTAACCCTTTCTCGGTTGGAAATTCAAAGAGTTAGGGTTAACCCCGATCGTCACTAACTCACCCAAAATAGGGTTAACTCTATTGAAAAAGTGATGGGTTAACCCTATTTTGGGTTTAGTTAGAGTTAACTCTGCCAACACTACTTCATAGTATTGCATTTCGTGTTGTTTGGTAATGTATCGTTTGTGTTTTTTGACAGTGATATCCCTCTGGAATTATACATTTTTCCTTTCTTACAAGCGATTAAAAGAAGCATTTGTTTCTCCTGTTTAAGCACAATGTTGCCAAATTCCAGACATCTCACGTTCCTGTCAATATTAATGCCGTTTTGTTTACAAAGTTGTCAATTAAAGCTGTTGTAATAATTTGTACATTTTTCATGCCTCAATTTCAAGCTCATTGGTAAAAGTCTAAACTTGTGAGTTTTTCCTTTTTAGACAATTTTTACTGATATAATTTTTATGTAAAAGCTCTAAAATAAAAATTTTCCTCGACTCTGCTCCAGACCCCTCTGGGCGGCTGTTATATTAGTCCTGCCTTCAAAGACCCCCCCAATCCATGTGGGCTTGGGCGCTTTACGTCCTACTTTTTAGCAATACAAATTGCTGCACAAAAAATATTTTTATCTGGATCTGGATCTGTATCTGGATCTTTTTAAATTTTGATCTAGCAAAACGATCTGGATCTGGATCTGGTTATTTTCTGATCTGGTTATCTGATCTGGATCTGGATCTGCCAGAAAATCTGAACCCAGTCTTTATCTGGATCTGGATCTGGGTAAAAATCTGGATCTTTTACATCACTACTAATGCAATATGTAAAACACTTACTCAAACAGCAATGCCTTTACTTTATTCAAAGCTTAAAACAATTAATCAATCTTTTGCTATCATTTCATGCATTAGATCATGTCATAATACAATATCGATCGTTTTCTGACTGAGATGTTTCCCTTATCTGCCCGTCTTGATCAAGCTTGATTTGAATTTGGCTATTACATGGTCTTCTGGATTCTGGGTCGCAGCCGTTTCGTGTTATCTGACGAATATGGCAAACAATTTATCGAATCAGTCTATAAGCGGATTCAGAGGAGGGTGGGTAACGGGGGCAGTCAAGGCTTCAAGCTTGTCTGTGCAAATCAGATAAAGATAAATAATTAATTGTGTCAACTATAACGATGTTCTGCATCTTACACACTATTTTGCAATAGGGTTTATCATAAGATAAGCCAAAATGACGTCAAAATCTATTATCAAAGCTAAAAAAGTTAAGATTAACGTTAATCTAACTTTTCTAATCATTAGCAAGCACTTTTGCTGAAAAATATTTGTTTTCGTCCATTTTTTCCTTCATTTCCTTCATTTCTTCCTAGAAATTTTATCTTTTTCCTTTTTGGTATTCTAGACCAGTCATTTGTAGATGTGGAGGTTATCTGGACCATAGATGCTCAGCGTACACTAGGGGGTGGGTCAAAAATCGACCTTTTTCTGGTCCAAAATGACCTCAAAAGTGGTATAAATGCTAAAATAGCATTAAAACTACGCTTTTCCACAGTTTCTGATCAATTTCAAGCATTTTTGGAGCCAATTTTCAATTTTCATTCATTTTTTGCTTTCACTTTTGTCTCATTTCATCGAAAAATTTTCTAATTTTTCCATTTTGAGAGGGGGCTAGATATCCACACATGCATGTCTGATCTAGACCCATCCTATGGATGAAAAAATGCAAATTATGTACCTTTGTAAAATGGGACCATACCTGTTCTTGGGGGGTCAGGGGTTTTGACCAGCGTGCGATCGGGCCCAAAAAAACCGCGCACAGGCTTGAAATGTCTCACTGGGTCCGGGCCTTATGTCCACTAAGTATAGGAACCAGTACAGAAGTAGCTATATGCATATGATAATGGAAAGGTGCCACAAATATATACATAGCGCGCTTTAAGAACATGTCTAGCTTCTTTCAAGTGTGTTTTGTCCATTTTTTTAATGAATTAATCTCTATCGGCAACAAAGCGCGCACAATTATACTCCAAAAGCTGAATAAAATAATAATTCAGGCCCGGGCCCGAGCCCGGCCTCTAAAACCTGGGCCCGGGCCAGGACGCCTAAAGAAAGGCCGGGCATAGGTACCCGCCACCTGGTCGATTCTTGGTTTTGACCCCCCCCCCGCAGAACGGCTGCTAGTGCTGACCACACCTGGGCGTGGGGGGTTTGGGGGTATGCACCCACCAGAAACCAAAACCCCCCCCCCCAGAAATCAAAATACTCCCCCAGAATTCAATTTTTGAAAATTTTTTTTCGTTTTTTTCGCAATTTTTCGATGCCAATGGATAGTGCTTGATGAGAAACGTCGAAAAATGGTGTTTTTATCGCCTTACCACCATTTTTAAGACCATTTTTCGACCTTCAAAAAATCTTGCAACCCCAGAATTTTCTTGCTGCCCACGTATGTTGCTGACACCTTCCACGCAAAATGGCTGCTGACACTTCCAGAATCGTTGATATTTTCAAAAATTGTAAAAAGTATGCTTTTTTAAGTGTTTTTAGCTCATTTTTGGCTCAAAATTCCCAAATTTTTGACGCTTAGCGCCCTATACACATATTTTGACTATCTCTGTTCAATTTTCTAGATTTATTCAAACCTTTTTACGTTTTTGTGTTCTAGAAAGAACGAGCATTGTTTGAAACGTCTAAAAACAGAGTTTTTGACGTGTATCCCATGTTTTTTAGCCCAAAAAGGCAGTTTTTGGAAATTTTTTAAGCCTAACTTCTCAGAATTCCTATGCGTACATGCATGCACTTAACCGTGAATTAATATATCTTACATGCGGCCAACCAACATACGCATTGCGTGCTTGCGTGCTGTCTACTTATCTTTATGATAAGGAAACAAATATTCGCTAAGCTTTTGGCACGGCAGAAACTAATTTGAGTGTCCGTGCCCTTTTGGGTATGGCTGCCAGTTGTGAGGTAAATGCGAATCAAAACGAAAACTTGTACTCTATTTTGTTTCTAATTTAGCTTTTGGTAATTATAAAACCAATGTTCGTTTTTCGCTCTTTGCTTCAAAACAGGATAAAATAGAAACATAACAAACATCAGTTTTTCGTTTTCCGATTTTGTTTAGTTTAACGCAAAAACAAATCAAACTTTCGTATTTCGTTTTTCGGTTTTAGCTCAGTGCTTACTAAACCAAATCAAAAACTCGTTTTTCAATAATCGATCTTCGCTCTATGTGCCAAACATATCATTCAGGCGCTCGTTTTTCGAATTTTGTTAAATTTCCGGTGCACGATAAAGCGAATCAAATGGTGGTTTTTTGTTTCGCGATTTTAAGTCTCTGCAAATTGGAAAGCAGTCAGGCGCTCGTTTTTTATTCTTCGCTCTTTACTAAATTCTAACAAAAACAAATCGAGTGCTCGTTTTTCTACCATCAAATAGATCTATGTGCCGCAAATATGAATCGAGTGCTTGTTTTCGAATTTTCAATTTAGCTTAATGCGGTAGAAGAGGATTTAACGCTCGTTTTTCGTTTCTTGGTCTTACTTCACTGCAAAATAAAACCAATCGTGTCCTTGTTTTCAGTGCGTTGTTTTTGGGTATTGTTTTAGGCAACCGCGTAACAGATAAATTCAAACAAAAATGTGTCCTAAATTAGTTTCTGCCGTGCCAATAGCTTAGCGAATTTTTGTTTCCTTATCATCAAGATAAGTAGACAGCACACAATGCGTACGTTGGTTGGTCGCACGTAAATAAGATATATTAATTCACGGTTAAGCATATTCATGTATGCGTGAGAATTCTGAGTGGTCAGGCTGAAAAAAATTTCAAAAAGTGCCATTTTGGGCTAAAAAACATCGGATACACGTCAAAAACTCAGTTTTTAGTCGTTTTAAACAATGCTCGTTCATTCTAGAACATAAAAACATGAAAAACTTTGAATTAATCAATAAAATTGAACAGAGATAGTCAAAAAATGTGTATATGGCGCTAAGCGCCGAAAATTTGGGACCTTTGAGCCAAAAATGAGCTAAACACGCTTAAAAAGCATACTTTTTACAATTTTTCAAAACATCTAACGGTTCTGGAAGGGTCAGCTTAGAAACCATTTTGCGTGGAAGAAGTCAACAGCATACGTGGGCAGCACCAAAATTCTGGGGTCGCAAGATTTTTCAAAGGTCAAAAAATGGCCTTAAACATGGTGTTATGGTGAAAAACCCCCTTTTTTGACGTTCTCATAGAGCACGATCCATTAGCATCAAAAAATTGCTAACAAAACAAAAAATTTTCAAAAATTGAATTCTGGGGGAGGTATTTTTATTTCTGGGGGTGTTTTGGTTTCTGGGGGTGCATGCAAACCCCAAGCCCCATGCGCCCAGGTGTGGTCAGCAGCTGTTCTGTGGGGGAGAGGTCAAAACCAGGAATCGACCGGCTAGTCCAAAGTGCCGGAACCGGAATCCCCACGTAGGGCCTATCAGAGTCAATACCCATAACCCCGTTTCCGGCAAAATTTCTCAAAATGAATGGGGGTTCAGGAGCTTGGAAACGGGGTACCACATTATTCAAATGAGGTGATTCCGTTTCCTTCGGGGTTTTTCCGCCCTTGGGGTAGTCAAAAGTAACGGACCCTGGGTTGGGGTGTTGACCCTATGGGGCTCTACTTATGAAACCCCGGTTCCGGCTCTTGGGACGACTCCCAGGGCAGAGAAAGAACCGACGCAACCGGGGTCAGCAACCTTTCATGGGTAGAATTTTGCCGGAAACGGGATTAAGGGTGGTGACCATAGGTGGGCAGCACCAAAATTCTGTGGGGGGGGGGTACAAAAATTTTCAAAGGTCAAAAAATGGTCTTAAAAGTGGTTGTATAGCGAAAAAAACACCATTTTCCGACGTTTCTCATCGAGCACTATCCAATGGCATCAAAAATCGCTAAAAAAAGCAAGGAAAATTTTCAAAATTTCAATTCTGGGGGGTATTTTGATTTCTCGGGGGGGGGGGGTATTTTGATTTGGGGGGGGGGATATTTTAACTTCTGTGGGATGCATACCCCCAACCCCCAGGCCCATGTGTGGTGTTGACCCTGATGGGCCCTACTTAGGGAACCCCGGTTCCGGCACTTCGGACTTCAAATTTGCCGGAGAAACCCTCGACGGAAGTGAGATCAGCTTCTCATATGAATAATGGGGTAACCCATTTCCGAGCCCCTAAACCCCCCTCTATGGGTAAAATTTTGTCGGAAACGGGGTTAAGGGTGTTGAATGAGTCCTACTTGAGGAACCGTTTCTGTTTCCGGCTTTTACCCACTTTTCCGTTTTCGTTTCCGGATTTTGCTCATCACTTTCGTTTCCGGATTTTACCCACATCCCATAATTTAGTACGTAATCCAAAATACAGCTTTGACTCGAAATGCATTTAGACGCATTCAAGTTTTACTGTAATACAAGAACAGGAAAGAAAACGATTGTTTAAACCCTATGGCAAGCAGCCCAAACTAATGCCTGTATATGTATCGATCTAACTAAGCGGGAATGGTATCAATCTAAGTAGGAGTACTAGCACCCATGTTAGTCTGAATCTAAGCCTAGGGAAAAATGGAGAAGTTTGAAAAAATCAACAACTGTTACAACTATACTTTGTAGAGGCGCGCAGACCAGGGTACTTTTGATTCTTGTGAAAAGAAAGAAGTGACTTTCAGTCAGCCAGGTTTATTTATATTTATTTATACCATATTTATACTTTATCTTTATCTTTATCTTTATCTTTTTGGTTCCTTTATCTTGCAAATTATCTATATCTTTATCTTTCTTAATTTTTTATCTCTATCTTCTAAATTTTAAAATTTCAACTTTATCTTTATCTTTTATCTTGCAAAAAATCCTAATCTTTTACTAAACTACAGCTGAACCTTCCAGAATTTTTGATATTTTGAAAAGTTGTAGAAGTATGCTTTTCTAAGTGTGTTTAGCTCATTTTTGGCTCAAAGGTCCCAAATTTTCGGCGCTTAGCGCCGTATACACATTTTTTGACTATCTCTGTTCAATTTTCTTGATTAATTCAAAGTTTTTTTGATATTTTTATGTTCTAGAAAGAACGAGCATTGTTTAAAACGACTAAAAACAGAGTTTTTGACGTGTATCCGATGTTTTTTAGCCCAAAAAGGCACTTTTTGAAAATTTTTTAAGCCTGGCCACTCAGAATTCCCACGCATACATGGATATGCTTAATCGTGAATTAATATATCTTATGTACGTGCGGCCAGCCAACATACGCATTGCGTGCTGTCTACTTATCTTTATGATAAGGAAACAAATATTCGCTAAGCTATTGGCACGGCAGAAACTAATTTAAGGCACATTTTTGTTTGAATTTACCTGTTACGCGGTTCCCTACAACAATACCCAAGAGCAATGCACTGAAAACAGGGCACGATTGTTTTTATTTTGCAGTGAAGTAAGACCAAGAAACGAAAAACGAGCGTTAAATCCTCTTCTACCGCATTAACCTAAATTGAAAATTCGAAAACAAGCACTCGATTCATATTTGCGGCACATAGATTTTATTTGATGTTAGAAAAACGAGCACTCAAGTTTTTGTTTTACTTTACAGTGCCTACAAATTGTTTATTAAGTTTTCTGCGTCATGTTAATAGGTAATTACGCTATTTTTTCATTTTTTGCTCATGCCATTTTCAGAGCTTTCGTATGTTTTTAAACAGGATTTCGATAATTATGACGATTGAAGCCCTATTTTAATTTTAGCATTACAGTGTTGTCTTGTACACATATTTCAGTGCTAGAAAGTAAAAAATCTGAAGTGCTTTTTTTGGAAAATCCCAATAAAGTTTTCGCGCTCCGCGCGATTTCTTCACTTTAATACATATTTTCAGCATAAATAATTCAGATAAAATTTTACATTTGATCATTTTTAAGATTTTCTGGCTCGAAAATAGGAAAAAATTTTCGTACTTCGTGCGACTTATTATATTTATCCACTTATAACATGAATCGCTAGAAAAATATGTGATTTTATAGTTTAAGCATTAAATTCCTGCAGAAACTATTAAATGTGCTGAAAATTTGTTACAGAAATGGCAAATCTGTGGTTTTTCTCAGGGTAAATATAGTGTGAAAGATATAACACTAAAGCTACAGTATCCTACCGCGCGAAGCGCGGAAAATTTTTGTATATAAAATACATTGTACAAAAAAATTTTCGGTCGTGCAAAAGGATTTTGGGAGGTTTTTTGCACGATGCAAAGAGGCCCGCGCAAAAAAAGACTGGTCAGCATACGTGGGCAGCAAGAAAATTCTGGGGGGGTGCAAGATTTTTTTGAAGGTCGAAAAATGGCCTTAAAAATGGTGGTATGGCGATAAAAACACCATTTATCGACGTTTCTCATCAAGCACTATCCATTGGCATCAAAAAATTGGGAAAAAACGAAAAAAATTTTCAAAAATTGAATTCTGGGGGGCGGTATTTTGATTTCTGGGGGGCGTATTTTGTTTCTGGGGGGTGCATACCCCCCAAACCCCCCCCCCCACGCCCAGGTGTGCTGGTCAGTAGGCGGCGCACTAAAATTTATTTTTTACATGTATTAGACTTTTTACTTTACACTCATCATTTTTATTTTTTCTTCTTATTAATACTTCTTCCGTCTTTTATTCAGTTTAGATCATTCTTAACATAAGTCACACTTATTAGTTTCATTTTGACTACGTTTTTGGCTCTTCGAATTAAATTTGTCCTTTTTTCAAACCAATTTACCGCACAATTTGTGACAGCTCAAAAATAAAAAGGACATTCACTTTACATGATTTCACAGTGTAAAAATTTTTAAGAAATTTACACAATCAACCGCTTCTATGCAACTTTGTCGTAAAATATTTTTTTGACTCGGTGACGCGCAATTATGCAAATACGCATGTTTTACTCTGTTTTAGAAAACTTATAAAGGTAGGCGTCTAGTATAAAGTATTTAAATAAGTTTACATATCAGTGTAAAGCTAGCTAGACTACACATTACAATGTGATGAAAACAATATTATAAATTCATGACCTACGCATGACAGAAATTTTTAGTGTAAATAACTTTAAATTAATTAAAAACGCACAAAATCCAAGGAAAGGACCAACGAATAAACAAAAGTGTCAATTTATATACACAAAATTAGCATAAATTTAAAAAATTTTATGTAAGCTTCGCCCACAATTCTGTACAGGTCGCGAGCCGTCGTCGATTTCTTTAATCGGAACTTAATGAGCAACTTTCCGGCTTGTTCCAAGTCAAATAAATCAAAACCCTGATTGCCGCCGAAGCAATTCTCTTTCATTATCTAAAAATTTGGACAATAAATAAAAAATTGGACCGAAAAATCGACAAAAATAAATTTAAAAAATTACAACTTTCAATTAATTGAATATAAATTATCAATTCATTAATTGTAATAAAAATTACGCAAAAAATTTTAAAAATAGGACGAAATCTGAAAAAATCCATAAAATTAAGGGCCAGTAATATGTACATAAATTTAGAAGTGACACACCACAAAAATGAGCATTAATGTTAAGGCAATTCTCGTGACGTTATTCTAATAAAAATATAATTTAAAAAATGTTCCGTGCCAATATGGTTAAAAAAAGATTGAATCAACAAGTCAATTAATGAATTGATTACTCGAATAAGCTTGCCAAACTTCATTTAGCGTAAAGTAAGAGCTTATAACTTAGTGTCAAGTGGGTTACTTTGCACATTGATTGTAAAGTACTAGATAAGCTACCTGTATATTATGCAACAATAAAGAGTGTGAACAACTTTAAAATTATTAATTAATTCTAACAAATCCCCGAAATTCAACCGATTTTTTAACTAATTAATTAATAATAATACTATAACACATGCCCCATTTTCTACAAGTAAATTCCGAAATTGAAAAAATATAAATATATATCGCGAAGCGCCGAAAAAATATATCGCGAAGCGCCGAAAATTTTTGGCATATTTGTTATTTTTGAGTAAAATCTGGGCTTCTAAGGTAAGAAAAAACATAGAACATAAGAAATCCGGCGCGCAGCGCCGGAAAATTCTGAGTTTAGAAGCTGAAAAGTGTGCTAAAAACGCTTTATGGCTGTCCATAATCCGTTTCCACTTCACTTGAAGAAAAAAGCGCGCTAAGCGCCGAAAATTTCTGCGAATTTCAGACCTTTTTTGCAATTTTAGTGATTCCGAAAATCTTTATACTTTATACATGTACAAAGACGGTCCCGAAAAGTCTTTGTACATCGGAAAAAATCTTTGCCGAGTACAAAAAACACTGTTGCAAAAACGTCAAAAAAAACACTGTTGTAAAAACGTCTTAAATAAATGCTACATGATAAAATATAAAAACACGTAAACTAGTATGATACTAAAAGCGATAAAAAATGTAACATTGTACAATTAATTCAATATTTTTGGCCTCCAAATACTGATTTCAAACTAAATTTCTTGACGAAAATCCCGGGTTCAGCCCGGAATAGCTCCAGAGAATATACTGGAAAACTGACCAGATGCGCGAAAAGCTATAACCTGACAGAAATTAAATTCCTTGCCCGAGAACTAGCTGTGACGTAATATAAAAAACACGTCATCAAATACGAATAGATCCGATAGCATGGCAGCTACCGCCAAAATACAAATAATTCGAAAAATATATAAATATAATGAATTTAAAGTAAAAATGAATGACATAAAATCAAACAATCATAAATAACAGCATAGATAAATGCCTACTATAAGTAGCCAACGCTATAAACAACTCTGGACGCGACATACAAATGAGAAATTGTTTGTTTCACAAAAATAAGTCGACAATAGATTTTAAGAAAATGAGAAATAAATACAGCAAGACCTAGCCGTTCGCCCAGGCATTATTTATTTCAACAATTACTCAAAAAAGCTATTTATTTGGGCAATTCACCTTTCGAAATTACCTCTCAATGTGAGGAGGTTCTCCGCGACGCTGCCCTATTCGCGGTATATATATTATAAAAATATAAAAGCTCTAGCGCGTGTAAAATCCAATACACTCAGAAGCGCGAGCGGACTTAGTCGAGATTCGGCCAACTTAACGGAAAACAAATTTACTACTCGACTGATTAACGTGGAAAAGAACACCAATATTACTAGACAAACGCAACAAAAAATTAGCATAGGTACATTGACGAAAAAGGACGCTAATATTACCGGAAATGGTAAGATGGAAAATAAATAGGCATATGTACAAATGCATTGAGATGAACAATCACACGTTAATATTTCACACGGTATAAGTATGATATAAGACGGTAACCAATTTGGTATCAAATCGCATTTCAGCACGCATCGATCTCGTTGCAGATTTATAATATAAAGAATGTATGAGATTTTTTGAAAAGAAGTGTCCGTGCTGTCCGTGCCCTTTTGGGTATGGCTGCCAGTTTCCAGGTAAATGCGAATC
This sequence comes from Mermis nigrescens, assembly GCA_036768485.1. Lineage (NCBI taxonomy): Eukaryota > Metazoa > Nematoda > Enoplea > Mermithida > Mermithidae > Mermis > Mermis nigrescens. The sequence continues at coordinate 226,346 of JAVLUZ010000399.1, read as the reverse complement.
AAAACGAAAAGTCGCACCATATTTTGTTTCTAATTTAGCTTTTGGTAATTATAAAACCAATGTTCGTTTTTCCCTCTTTTGCTTCCAAACAGGATAAAATAGAAACAAAGCAAACATTAGTTTTTCGTTTTCCGATTTTGTTTAGTTTAACGCAAAAACAAATCAAACTTTCGTATTTCGTTTTTCGGTTTCAGCTCAGTGCTTACTAAACCAAATCAAAAACTCGTTTTTCTATAATCGATCTTCGCTCTCTGTGCCAAACATATCATTCAGGCGCTCGTTTTTTGAATTTTGTTATATTTTCGGTGCATGATAAAGCGAATGAAATGGTGGTTTTTTGTTTCGCGATTTATAGTCTCTGCAAGTTGGAAAGAAAGCAGGCGCTTGTTTTTTATTCTTCGCTCTTTACTAAATTCTTACAAAAACAAATTGAGTGCTCGTTTTTCTAACATCAAATAAAATCTATGTGCCGCAAATATGAATCGAGTGCTTGTTTTCGAATTATTAATTTAGGTTAATGCGGTAGAAGAGGATTTAACGCTCGTTTTTCGTTTCTTGGTCTTACTTCACTGCAAAATAGAACCAATCGTGCCCTGTTTTCAGTGCGTTGTTTTTGGTTATTGTTGTAGGCAACCGCGTAACAGGTAAATTCAAACAAAAATGTGCCTTAAATTAGTTTCTGCCGTGCCAATAGCTTAGCGAATTTTTGTTTCCTTATCATAAAGATAAGTAGACAGCACACAATGCGTACGTTGGTTGGCCGCACGTAAATAAGATATATTAATTCACGGTTAAGCATATTCATGTATGCGTGGGAATTCTGAGTGGTCAGGCTAAAAAATTTTCAAAAAGTGCCTTTTTGGGCTAAAAAACATCGGATGTACGTCAAAAACTCAGTTTTTAGTCGTTTTAAACAATGCTCGTTCTTTCTAGAACATAAAAACATGAAAAACTTTGAATAAATCAAGAAAATTGAACAGAGAAAGTCAAAAAATGTGTACATGGCGCTAAGCGCCGAAAATTTGGGACCTTTGAGCCAAAAAATAGCTAAACACGCTTAAAAAACATACTTTTTACAATTTTTCAAAACATCTAACGATTCTGGAAGGGTCAGCTCAGCAACCATTTTGCGTGGAAGAAGTCAACAGCATACGTGGGCAGCACAAAAATTCTGGGGGTCGCAAGATTTTTCAAAGGTCAAAAAATTGCCTTAAACATGGTGTTATAGTGAAAAACCCCCTTTTTTGACGTTCTCATAGAGCACGATCCATTAGCATCAAAAAATTGCTAACAAAACAAAAAATTTTTAAAAATTGAATTCTGGGGGAGGTATTTTTATTTCTGGGGGTGTTTTGTTTCTGGGGGTGCATACCCCAAGCCCCATGCGCCCAGGTGTGGTCAGCAGCCGTTCTGTGGGGGGGGGTCAAAACCAGGAATCGACCAGCTAGTCCAAAGTGCCGGAACCGGGATCCCCACGTAGGGCCTATCAGAGTCATTACCCCTAACCCCGTTTCCGGCAAAATTTCTCAAAATGAATGGGGGTTCAGGAGCTTGGAAACAGGGTACCACATTATTCAAATGAGGTGATTCCGTTTCCTTCGGGGGTTTTTCCGCCCTTGGTGTAGTCAAAAGTGCCGGAACCTGGGTTGGGGTGTTGATCCTATGGGGCTCTACTTATGAAACCCCGGTTCCGGCTCTTGGGACGACTCCCAGGGCAGAGAAAGAACCGACGCAACCGGGGTCAGCAACCTTTCATGGGTAGAATTTTGCCGGAAACGGGATTAAGGGTGTTGACCATAGGTGGGCAGCACCAAAATTCTGTGGGGGGGGGGGTACAAAAATTTTCAAATGTCAAAAAATGGTTTTAAAAGTGATTGTATGGCGAAAAAACACCATTTTCCGACGTTTCTCATCGAGCACTATCCAATGGCATCAAAAATCGCTAAAAAAGCAAGGAAAATTTTCAAAATTTAAATTCTGGGAGTATTTTGATTTTGGGGGGGGGGTATTTTGATTTTGGGGTGGGGGGTATTTCAACTTCTGGGGGATGCATACCCCCGAAACCCCCACGCCCTTGTGTGGTGTTGACCCTGATGGGCCCTACTTAGGGAACCCCGGTTCCGGCACTTCGGACTTCCCATATGCCGGAGAAACCCTCGACGGAAGTGACATCAGCTTCTCATATGAATAATGGGGTAACCCATTTCCGAGCCCCTGAACCCCCTCTATGGGTAAAATTTTGTCGGAAACGGGGTTAAGGGTGTTGAATGAGTCCTACTTGAGGAACCGTTTCTGTTTCCGGCTTTTACCCACTTTTGCGTTTTCATTTCCAGATGTTGCTCATCACTTTCGTTTCCGGATTTTACCCACACCCCATAATTTAGTACGTAATCCAAAATGCAGCTGTGACTCGAAATACATTAAGACACATTCAAGTTTTACTGTAATACAAGAAAAGGAAAGAAAACGATTGTTTAAACCCTATGGCAAGCAGCCCAAACTAATGCCCGTATATGTATCGATCTAATTCAGCGGGAATGGTATCAATCTAAGTAAGAGTACTAGCACCCATGTTAGTCTGAGTCTTAGCCTAGGAAAAATGGAGAAGTTTGACAAATCAACAAAGACAGGCGCACAGACCAGGGCACTTTTGATTCTTGTGAAAAGAAAGAAGTGACATTCGGTCAGCCAGCTTTTTTTATATTTATTTATACCATATTTATACTTTATCTTTATCTTTATCTTTATCTTTTTGGTTCCTTTATCTTGCAAATTATCTTTATCTTTATCTTTCTTAATTTTTTATCTTTATCTTCTAAATTTTTAAATTTCAACTTTATCTTTATCTTTTATCTTGCGAAAGATCCTAATCTTTTACTAAACCACTGCTGAACCTTCCAGAATTTTTGATATTTTGAAAAATTGTGTTACGACTATTGTAGAAGTATGCTTTTCTAAGTGTGTTTAGCTCATTTTTGGCTCAAAGGTCCCAAATTTTCGGCGCTTAGCGCCGTATACACATTTTTTGACTATCTCTGTTCAATTTTCTTGATTAATTCAAAGTTTTTTTTTATGTTTTTATTGTGCGTGCCCTCAACTGCCAAAGCTCCCCGCGACCCGAACGAGAAACGAACTGTCAACATTTTTCCATTTTTAAAGCGGTCGTGCGCCTTCAAAGGGAGCATTGAAAGTTTGTTTTTGGAAAATGGTAGCGCGCGTTCAAAAACGAGAAACGAAGGCACGCTGCTGCCCACGCCCACTCATATTGCCTGCTCTGTGCTAAATAGTGTACCTAGACTTGATACACACACCTATTCTTAACGTGTATACACATGCAAAGCATACAAAAGCCTGTCACCAGTGACGGATTTGGGATTTATTTAGTGGGGGTGGCGTGGAACCCTAAATTCGCCTAAAATTGTCAAAAATTGTGTCTAAAAATTCGTATATTATGCTCAAAGTACCAGTTTTTGTTATTTTTTATAGGCTAAATTGTTTCTGACGCAAAAAGAAAAAATTTTCTAAACTTTCTGAAGTTTTTTCCTAATGAAAAACTAGCAAAATTAAAACAGAAATCAACACAAATCGCCGTAAAACACTGATAAATCATTATATGAGCTACAAAATCTTTGTTCTGTAGAAATACTACTTTTCTGACGTAAATTTATGTGAGTAATAATTACTACCCGGCGCGAAACGCCGGAAAAATTCGAAAAATAGTAATAGAAATAGCTAAAATCGTCAAAAAATACCATTCTTTATTGCGCCGCAAATGCTCGTATTGTTTACAACAGAGAAGGGTTGGCCGCCCCGGCGCCCATCAGAATCCGCCAGTAAAATCAGCCAAAAATGCAAGAAAAGGCACGCTTTTCACAATTTCCTCTGAAAAATCGGCTATTCTGGGAAAATCGCAGCTATTTTGCGGGATCTGTAGCCATTCTGGGGTCAAACCCCAACCCCCTTCAGGAACACTTATGCGTGCCCTGATACTATGTATTACGCAGTCTCGAATCTGGGATTTTTGTGGGGATGGCATTATATTGGGGCAGCAAGAAAATTCTAGGGGGTCAGGTGGGGTAAACTTGCAAAAAATGTTACTACAAACAAATAGAATTCTGGGGGTCCATAGTAATCTGAGGGGTTCATCTTCTGAGTTGGGGGTACAATCTTACCTTAAGTATGGATGGAACCAAAATTTTTTATAAAACAGTCAAAAATTGGTGCAGAATAGCGTCTTTAGCCATTTTATTTTGTCTGCTTTTGTTCAGAATGATTTAAATGCAAGAATTTTTCGGGAAATTTCAATTTTAAGCAATTTTACGCGAAAAAATGCATAAATTTCTTTCACTTAAAGTAAAACTGGATAAATATGAACAGGAAGACATTTCGAGACTTTAATTACTTCATTATTCCCTGTCTTTCTGCATTCAGAGCGAATTCATTCAATCGTTTTACGCAAAATTATAAACTTACAGAATTTATACTATTAAATGGGAGAAAACTACAGAAAATTCATTTCAACCCTCCACCAGACATAATAAATTTGATCATATCATTATATATCCCTAAGTCAGTCCCGGAACAATTTAAGAAATTACGATAGTTGATAGCCGAAAATCCTTGTAAAGTATGTGGATATAAATATTTACCAACTACTTTACCTAGCCAACTACTTTAGGCAATATGGTAAGTGGGCGCCCCCCTGCGATTCCTTCTTCTACTAGTCCCTAAGCCATCTATGTGCCTGTCTCCTCCTTGCTATTTACTCGCGCTGACATCTAGACGGCCAGAACTGATATATGACAGGCATTGGCGGATTTAAGGGGGCGGGGGTCGACTGGCCACCCATCTGTCGATGCGCAATGAAGAATAGAAGTGCATTTTTCAATGATTCCAGCCATTATCACAATTTTTCAGTTTTTCCGGCGTTTCGCGCTGAGTCGTACTCATTAAAGTCATTTACTGACTCTCTTGGCGCTCTAAAAGACTTAAATTTACGTCAGAAGAGTAGTTTATGTAAAGAAAAATATTTTATAGCCCCTTCAATAATTTCTCGATTGTTTTCCGGCGATTTGTTCTGATTTCAGCATTAGTTTTGCTAGTTTTTTTATGATAAAACTTTAGAAAGTTTAAAATCTTCTACTTTTTTTTCGTCAGAAATAATTTAGCCTGTCAAAAGAGCAAAAAACTCTTAGTTTGAGCAGGCACGTAGCTGGCCGTCCTACTTTGGCGGAACCAACACCAATTTTGGGGGATCCAGGCCGGGGTCCAAAAAGGCCAAAAATAGCACAAAATAACGTTTAAAAAGTCCTATTTTCCGGTTTTTTCTGAATTTTGGGGGTCCGGCCGGACCCCCCATTCCCCCCAGAGCTGCATGCCCGAGTTTGAGCACAATATACGAATTTTTAGACACAATTTTTGACAAATTTAGGAAAATTTTGGGTTCCGCTCCCTTGTCAATAAATCTTAATCCGCCAATGGTGACAGGCTTTTGTACGCTTTGCAGGTGTATACACGTCAAGAATAGGTGTATGTATCAAGTATAGGTACACTATTTTAGCACAGAGCAGGTACTCCTATGAGCGGGCGTGGTCAACAGCTTGTGTTCGTTTCTCGTTTTTAAATGCGCGCGACCATATTTCAATAGCGAACTATTAATTCTCGTTTTGAAGGCGCGCTACCGCTTTAAAAATGGAAAAATGTTAACATTTCGTTCCTCGTTCGGGTCGCGGGGAGCTTTGGCAGTTGAGGGCACGCACATTTTATGTTCTAGAAAGAACGAGCATTATTTAAAACGACTAAAAACAGAGTTTTTGACGTGTATCCGATGTTTTTTAGCCCAAAAAGGCACTTTTTGAAAATTTTTCTAGCCTGACCACTCAGAATTCCACGCATACATGAATATAGCTTAATCGTGAATTAATATATCTTATGTACGTGCGGAAACCAACATACGCATTGCGTGCTGTCTACTTATCTTTATGATAAGGAAACAAATATTCGCTAAGCTATTGGCAGGGCAGAAACTAATTTAAGGCACATTTTTGTTTGAATTTACCTGTTACGCGGTTGCCTACAACAATAACCAAAAACAACGCACTGAAAACAGGGCACGATTGGTTCTATTTGCAGTGAAGTAGACAAGAAACGAAAAACGAGCGTTAAATCCTTCTACCGCATTAACCTAAATTAATAATTCGAAAACAAGCACTCGATTATATTGCGGCACATAGATTTTATTTGATGTTAGAAAAACGAGCACTCAATTTGTTTTTGTAAGAATTTAGTAAAGAGCGAAGAATAAAACAAGCGCCTGCTTTCTTCAACTTGCAGAGACTATAAATCGCGAAACAAAAAACCACCATTTCATTCGCTTTATCATGCACCGAAAATGTAACAAAATTCAAAAAACGAGCGCCTGAATGATATGTTTGGCTATAGAGCGAAGATCGATTATAGAAAACGAGTTTTTGATTTGGTTTAGTAAGCACTGAGCTGAAACCGAAAAATGAAATACGAAAGTTTGATTTGTTATTGCATTAAACTAAACAAAATCGGAAAACGAAAAATAATGTTTGCTTTGTTTCAATTTTATCCTGTTTGGATGCTAAGAGCGAAAAACGAACATTGGTTTTATAATACCAAAAGCTAAATTAGAAACAAAACATGGTGTAACTTTTCGTTTTGATTCGCATTTACCTGAAACTGGCAGCCATACCAAAGGGCACGGACACAGTTCGTTCTCGTTCGGGTCGCGGGGAGCTGCCAAAGCTCCCAGCAACCCGAACGAGAAACGAAATGTGTCCGTGCCCTTTTGGGTATGGCTGCCAGTTTCCAGGTAAATGCGAATCAAAACGAAAACTTGCACTCTATTTTGTTTCTAATTTAGCTTTTGGTAATTATAAAATCAATGTTCGTTTTTCGCTCTTTTCTTCAAAACAGATAAAATAGTAACAAAGCAAACATTAGTTTTTCGTTTTCCGATTTTGTTTAGTTTAACGCAAAAACAAATCAAACTTTCGTATTTCGTTTTTCGGTTTTAGCTCAGTGCTTACTAAAGCAAATCAAAAACTCGTTTTTCTATAATCGATCTTCGCTCTATGTGCCAAACATATCATTCAGGCGCTCGTTTTTTGAATTTTGTTATATTTTCGGTGCATGATAAAGCGAATGAAATGGTGGTTTTTTGTTTCGCGATTTATAGTCTCTGCAAGTTGGAAAGAAAGCAGGCGCTTGTTTTTTATTCTTCGCTCTTTACTAAATTCTTACAAAAACAAATTGAGTGCTCGTTTTTCTAACATCAAATAAAATCTATGTGCCGCAAATATGAATCGAGTGCTTGTTTTCGAATTATTAATTTAGGTTAATGCGGTAGAAGAGGATTTAACGCTCGTTTTTCGTTTCTTGGTCTTACTTCACTGCAAAATAAAACCAATCGTGCCCTGTTTCCAGTGCATTGTTCTTGGGTATTGTTGTAGGCAAACGCGTAACAGGTAAATTCAAACAAAAGCGTGCCTTAAATTAGTTTCTGCCGTGCCGAAAGCTTAGCGAATACTTGTTTTCTTATCATATAGATAAGTAGACAGCACGCAATGCGTATGTTGGTTGGCCGCACGTACATGAGATATATTAATTCACGGTTAAGCATATTCATGTATGCATGGGAATTCTTTCGATAATGACCAATATTTAGTTAATCGTCAATGGCTTTATAAATAAATTATGACCACACCATCTTGTTAATTGCTGCCCCATCGCAATGCGTGTCATGCTAGCGTAAGAAAGTACATTATGTCGGTTTTTGATTGTGATCGCTTCTTTTCTAGGAATAAGCTATTCATATTATTTATTTTTACGTCTGAGCTTCAGGTCCCTTCTGTAGGCCACAAAAAATACTTCGCTTTTCTGCGTATTTTTAGTGTAAGTCTAATTTTTAGTAGATTCTTACAACTCTTACAGGCATACATAGGTAACTTATCTCTAGTCCCCTCCTTTTATGTCCATGCGTAATTCCTAGTATATTAGTCCTCTTTGTTCCATCAAAGCATTTTTCTCTTCTAATACTCGTAAATACTTTCAAATTTGTAGCATCAATCGTATGGATAAAATGTTACTGTAAACCTTTGTCTATTTTCCGCACGCTTAAACCAAAATCCAGTCGACTATTAATTGTGCACAAACCTTTGTGATCTCATTATTTATGAATAATCTTAAAAAATAAATGCGTTTTTATATTTTTCAGATAATGCATTAATTGTTTACTTTCGATTAATCAACTTTCACAAGCGTAAAAAAGTCGAAATTCGACTCTGATTTTTTAGGTATGAGCCTCGACGTGTGAAATCATTTAGCATTAATCGTTATTTCAACTTTAATCTTTCTTCAAAACCTGTTTTTCTTTTCAAAATGCTCACCCCGCATTCCGCTAATTAACTGATTAACGATGAACGCTTCAATTTTTTCTTTTGCCTTTCTTCTCTTGACCGATTCGATTATCTTACCGTTTGATTTGTTATTTTACTCCTTCAATATAATGAGGTCATTCGCTTTTTTAACAATCGCAAGTGCTACTCGATTAATCTTTGTCAATATTCATACAACTGGATATAAGACACGTGCATAAAGTGGATTCTAATTCATCTTGCTAAATTTGTTTAGTAATAAACTCGTATATTAAGGAAGGCGCAAGATCAGGGTTGCCAAAAGGGAAGAAATCAAAAGCTTTTAGTTTAGTATATTCAGATCAGGGGGAACCTTCCTTTACTACCAAAACATTCATTTGGATCACTTTTCTAAGTGTATCTCGGTGGAATTTTATTAGCTTAACAATTCGTAATTAGCTGATGATATAAAAAATCTGACAAAATGTGGAATTAGATGGCTTGAGCTAGAATCAATCTATACTTCATGACATTTGCGCCCCTCAGTGAAGGAATGAAATTATAAAAAAGTGAATTAAAAAAATATAAATATAAATTACGATATAAATAAAATCATAAATTTATAATTGTCTATCGAAAGAAATTCCGCTTCGCCGAGGTCCACAAAACCAACTTCATCTATACGTTTTGAACAGAGATATTCTAACTACATTTTTGAATGGAGTCACGAGGACTCAACGTGAATGAAATCTTCTTTTTTATTATCCTGGAGTAGTCCACGGGAAATCGCTTACCTAAGAAATTTACTTGATGTAGCTCATTTATGTATGTACTAAACATTTAAAATTACTGTAGAGATTGGCTTGTGCAGCGACAATCTTTCTCTCTTTCGAAAAGGAGACATTCGAATTTACTTTCATATCTAATCGGAAAAGTATTCTATCAATTCAAAATAAAACTAAGATGCAAAATATCTACATGGTATTGATAAGGTATGTGTCCACATGTGTGAGCAGTGCCAGTGCAAACTGGAGTTCCAAGTAAGCACTGCTGCTGGTGCTGTTGTTGTTGTTGTTGTTGTTGTTGTTGTTGTTAATGTTGTTGTTGTTGTTGTCGTTGTTGTTGTTGTTGCTGTTGTTGCTGTTGTTGCTGTTGCTGCTGAATGCCTTTATTTGAAAGACTTGTGCAACTGAGCGAATCGTCTCGCTGATTCTTCATTAGCTAAGCTACTGAAGCACAGAATCAAAAAATATCGGAATCACCAGCCATGACATTATCGGCTAAGTGAACAACTTTTTACCAAAACGTTATTTAATTTTAATTTTTCGGGTTTTGAACGTATTTTGTTACCAATTAGTCACTGTTTTAATTACATTGTAAACGCCTAAATTTCAACGGTCTCTTTCAGATATTTAGGGAGAACATAAGAGCAACGGCACAAACCTTATTATTTAATCATGCTATATAATTCATTAAACTTTTGATATATTTTGATAAATAAGCTTCATGGCCGCATGTGGACACATACCTTACCAATACTTATCTACGCACATCCAGGGCCGTATTTAGGGGGTTAGGGGGCACTCCCAACTTGGCCGAAAAAAAATTTTGAAAGGTAAGATAATGCACGAAAAGATGGAAAAATTGCATGTCTCAAACGTAAAATCTTCAAATTTTTGGCGCTTCGATAGATGTGAAGTATTTTCCTTAATTTGAGCTCAGTCGTGACCGAAAAAAGACACTTTTCATAGCCTTTTGAGAGAGAAGAACATTTTTTCGAAAGGTCGAATTTTAATATCTTTACGGATAGAGCATGTCGAAAAAAGCTGAAAAATGAGGTTTTTGCGAGCTACGTCGACGAATTTTCCGAAATATAGATCAATTTATGATGGGTTCGCCCCCTCTACCTTGGCTGAATACTGGATACAGGCTTGCCTACAAATTTATACAAATGTAGTTTTTCCGAAATTGAAAATCTTAAGTTAATCAAGATTTTATGCTGCGAAAATGTAATCATTTTTCCGATTTCGCCTTATGTATTTGTGCATTTTGAACTGCACGACTTCGAAATTTGATAGATGACCCACGAAGCACTATTCATAACAAAAAAAAATTGACGGTCTGATTGGTACAATTATTTGCAGGCGCCTGTCAGTGTAAAAAGATTAATTGACTTTTTTAAAGTTTAATGTTAATGAATGATGTAGTACGCAGTGCCCTATCCGTATTCCGTTGAATAATAATTTAAGGAACAAAAAATGTACACAAACATAATAGTGAAAACCAAAAAACTATGACATCAGCCTTCTGTAATTTATCGTAGGATCATTGTTGTTTTTTTAAAGGAAAAGCCTGTTTAAAATGCTTAGAGGTTGCGAAAAAAGCAGCACAAATTTATTCTTAAAAAACTAAATCACTTTAGACTATTCTAGTTTTCATCATGTGACGATAACGGATTGATAGTAATTATACTCATTATTGCATACTGTAGTAATGTAGTGTTTTTTAAAAGTATATTCATTGAGTAAGTCAGTCACTAAACATGCGGATATATTCCTGCAAAACGTAATTTGTAGTAGGTGTTTTTTGTACCACACATGCGACTAAAACACGCAAAAAATTTTAAAAAAGAATAAAGAAGTTATAGTTTGCATATGTTTTTCTTTTAAATTTTTTTACTCAGATTCCAAAGCTGCTCACAAATTGACTGACAAGAATTGCATCTTTCAATTTATCTCCTTTAAGCCCGTCTTTTATAAATCACTTCCATGCAGTTTTCTCACTTTAAAGAGTTTGCAAATTTGCAAGTTTGCAAGTTTGCAATTTTAATCAATAAGAATAACGGGACAATGTAGGAAAAGACTTTAAAATGCGTAAAAAATAAGGGAATTGTTTTAAAAATAATTAGAAATTACCACAATTTTATTCACCGAACTTTAATCAATAATCCTAGCGCCAGAACGCTTCGAATGATTGACTTCGAAGGATTCCTAGTAAAAACTAGAATTGCAAATGAATAATCATTCTGCTGAAGCTGCCGACTTCAAGCACTCAAGCAGAAGTTGACCAAAGAACAAGCTTTTATTCATTGCTAGTTTAATATGCAAATTTCTGAATTTTTAACTCGCAAAATACGTGAATATGAATACTAAGAGACCATATTTCGTAATCGTAATTAAATGATGCTCCGTGAACGACGCCTTTATACGACCTTATCCAAATAAACTGGAAATCTGAGGCGGTAAACCGCCTCCGGGAGGAGGTGGGCCGAACAGTATCGCCATCAGATTGGGCGGTGGCGGCGTAGTCGGCGGAGGAAAGATACCCAATGCCTTTAGTATACCAAACACGCCTCCGAGCGTTGGTGGGGCTGTTGTGGTTGCAGTAGTGGTAATCGTCGTTTTTGGCGTCGTTTGACTGCTCGGCGGGCTGGTGGCTGTGGGGGGCAACGATGGTTTGGGTGATGAAGACGTTCTTTTCGATGAGGCCGGTGGATTAGTTGGGCAATTAGGATTATCGGGAAAACGATCGCATATTTCGGGTAAAGCATCGACTAAAAGAACGAAATTTACGTGCTTCTGACTATACTCGACTCAGTAAGTGAAAAAATTTGACAGGATTTGTGACACTCTCGTACAAGAGCGGCAACCGAATTGCGTGAAGTCTTATGTCTAGTGTGGCTCAAATCGCAAAAACCGCGAAAAAGGTTTAGAATTCGTTTTTGGCTGTGGTATACTGGGGTATTTGAAATTATGGGGTGTAAATATCTACATATGTCCATACGTAGGGCGGTAAAAGCTTAAAAGGTCCAGCTAGTACATTTTCGCTATTGAATTGTACATATTGTATGAAGAACAGAAAAGTGACTCAAGACGTCCTGGCAATAAATGGGTTATATGCATAGGTGCGCGGCACCAAAATTGGGGGGTTCAAGATTTTCCAAAGGGCAAAAAATGGTCTTGAAATGGTGGTATGGTGAAAAAAACCATTTTCCCCGATTCTCATCGAGCACTATCCATTGGCATCAGAAAAAAATTCAAAAACTGGATTCTGGAGGTATTTTGGTTTCTGGGGGTGCATACCCCCGAACCCTCCCACGCCCAGGTATGGTTATATATACAGAATGATAAAACCTAGAAGGTATGTATCTACTATTGTATTAATAGTACAAGGATAGTTTACCACCCATGTTGAAGAAACACAGTTATACAAGTGCTAATAATGACACCAAGACAATATCGAGCCTGTAAAGGTTAGGTTAGAGTGATTTTTTAAGGTAGAAAAAATACACCAAACTGAAAAAATATCTCGGATCTTCACGCTTATGGAAGCACTAATTGATCTTAGCGATATAACAGATTTTCAAAAAAGACAAAAACGCAAAGAGAATATAGAAGACAAAATAGAAAACGGAAAATAAATAAGGAAAATATATCTTACATGAAAATATAAGAAAACTAGCAGAGAAAAATGCTCCGATTGAACAAAAAAGACGAATATACTTGGGATTGTGGATTATTTAGGATGTAAAAGGAGGAGACTAAAAAAAGCTTCTTTGCCTACAGAAGTCACAAAAAATATGCTCAGCTTTGACATTCAAGCCTACAAAAGACGCAATACATGCTAAAAATCACACTTTTTCTAAGCAACGCAAAAATTGGAATATATTTTGTGGCCTGCAGAAGTAAGCAACACTTAAATCTAAGGAAGGAATACAAAGCATTGGATAACTTAAAGCCTGCAGCCTTACCAAAGCAGTTAATGATGAGCTCTCCCATTGCTGAGTGACAAAACTGCATCAGACTTCCAATGCACACTCACAGCTCAATTTGTATAGATTAAATTTAGTGAAAGCCCTTTTAAGTCGTAAATTATACAGAGTTGCATGCGCCTAATACTGGTTTACAGCTGCTGAAAACGGATAATAAATTTAATATGTTTATTACCTGCACTTTGACATTTGGAATGAGTGACACCATAAGTTAGTAATAATGAAATACGAATAACTTAATAATTATTTGCTAAGAGCATTTCACTTTGTTTTCTATCAGCCACAGCACGAAGCAACTTAGAATTAAAATATGCTTACAAGCTATTATAGACTGTATTGTATTATACCAAATTTTTTAATTATCTTCCTTTTAAAAAACCGCACCTCCTACTTAGATGTGTGTCCCGTTATAGTTGTAAGGGGGTAGACATATGTTGGGGTTCCCCCAGTATACTATAGATATGCGCTAAAACGCTACCTATGATGCACAGAAATGCGAGAAATACTACAAGCTCAAGCAGTAGGTACAATTAGTTCTTCTAGCGCCTGGCAATATTGAGAGAATAAAACAACAAATGATCAGGCTTTCATCGAGCTGTATATGCATTATAACCGATTTTTTAACATAGCACGTGTGAATAATGCGATAAAGTTTTTTTCGCTCTCATATTAAGGAAAGTTCGAGTTCGAGCTTCATGAATACGTATCTCAGGAAGTTGGGCCAAGATCCTATTCTGATGGAAATTAATTATTGTATACTGTATTGTATTATACCAATATTATTTTTTAATCCTTTCATCTTATATTAAATTCGCTTTATTTAACGCTGTCTTTCTATCTGCTCCGTTTATTTTATTTCATTATTTCCGATTTCGCTGGATACCTTCACTTATATATACTCGTAGTTTTTAAATTTTTTACCAATTATATAGACAATCTCTAATTTTGAAAAATATCTGTCTTTGACATTCGAAATAAAAGTAATTTTCGAATTTTGCACCATTTCCTAATATCATATTAAGTATTTTTGCTTCTGCTTAACTTTACGCCTTATTCTGTGAAATCAGTCCTGTACCAAAAGATAACAGGAGAAAGGTTTTAGTCAAAGAATGTTCCGATAAGTTCATCGAAAACATATGTTAAGTTTTTGAAGTTAAAATTACATTTCGTATATTTATCGACTCTTTTGCGAATCGGTATTTTCTTAGTAAATAACAAATAATATTTCTGGAAATTTATCGATCGTCGGAAATTTTTTGGATATACTTATTATTGTCACCTCGACTTTCAATTAGCCGCGGCAACCACTGTAAAATAAATAAATTAATTACTAGTAATGTAGAATACGTCAAAATCATTTTTATCCGCAAAATAAGAATAAATGTTTCGGCTTCGTTTGTTCGTTCGCGCGTATTTTCGGCTGGAAATACTTAGAAAAAACTGCTCGCGTTTTGTCTTTATATTCTCAGGATTAATAGTGCCAAAAAAGTTGTTAAAAACGTAAAACTTAATTTGTCAAAAACAAGTTCCCGTTAGCAAAAAATACAGTTTTGTCACGAGTTGCGTGGGACGTCATCAAAAACGAGTTTTGCAAAAAAATGAAAATCAGCGTTTTTTCATCAATTATTACAGCTATGTAAAGAGAATTATCATTTATTTTATGTCAACTTTTATGTAGCTTCACTGCAAAAAAATTAAAAGTTTAAGAATTGTATTTAAGAGTACCTCAGCGACATAGAAAATTGACAAGCAAAAATATCTTTGAAAGGATCTAATTTTCGATTTTTATGATTAAGTTTTATGCTACATCTTATACGTGCTAAGAATCCAATAGGTACTTTTTGGAGATTTTATGATTCCCAAAGGGCGCAGTTAGGTACAAACCATGTTGATTAAGCTGTCAAAAGAAAGAAGTGTACTTTTCATCCTTTTACGTTGTCTACTTATATTTAAAATTATTTTGGCGCAACATTGTCCAAAAACTTTAAAATTTTTGGAAATTGTGTGAAAAAACGATTACATATCTCTGACCTTAGCGAAAATCCAGTACGAGGCGTCAAAAAATTGGAGAAATTCAGGCAAACAGACGTTCTGGACTACTGCTTCATTTCCTTTATTTATTCACTTGAAGCAAAATTGTACGTATAAGCCCAGTGAAGCGTATGACGCGAAGCGTCAAAAATTTGTAAAATTCAGGTTCAAAAATGGAAGAAAACAATGATTGGGTTTAATGCTTTGGACACTGTATTAGGAGTAGGAGAGTCATGAAAATGTTTTTTTGCAACAAAACTTATTCCAGGCGCAAAATATGGCTTCTAGGCCGCCAAGCCATAAATAAAGGTGAAAAATTTGAGAATCTCACGATCAACGATGAGTAAAAATTATTACAAATTATCAATATTAGTTATCATTATTATAAATTATAATTTAAAAATCATTACTAGCTGGTTAACTATCTTGGAAACAATGAAGGAGACAGTCGCCACGATAGATACAGAACGTGGTCGATCTGGGGGAGTCAGTTGGTCTGAGGGTTCGAGCAATGAGCTTTTTTTTGGTCAAAATGACCTCAAAAATTGATATACATAAGCGCTAAAATAGCCCTAAAATTATGTACGCTATTATACACTTTACGATCAATTCAAAGCGCTTTTTAAGAAAATTTTCGATTTCGGTCCCTTTCCGGCCTTCATTTTGCAACATTAACCTAAGAAAATTTTCCATTTTTCAATTCTTGACGGAGATCGTCTAGACCCCCAGCCACCCCGTGCATATCTGGTCGCCACTGACCCCATAAATCCGTCCTTGTATACTAATGTGTAAGCAATCATGGATTTGATGTCCAATTTATCACCTTTTCTAAACTCCTATCAGATTAACTTATTCAATTAAAAATCGTATTTTTTCGACAAAAATCTCACTATATCGAAATTTTCAGAACCGTTTTCAGCGTTACGAATTATTATGCACTTAAAACGCTAAGATTTGAAGAACTGAACAGATTAGCTGAAGACATTTAAAAGAGCATCAATCTCTGATTATGTATATGGCAATTTTTTGATACAGTAATCCAAATGGCAGCCAAACTAAAATTTTTCATACTAATCCGAATTAAATAAATGAGCAGTCAATCAAAATCTCATGTTCTGCATTTTTTAAATGTCCTTAGACATTAAATAAAATAAAGTAGTCAATCAGATATAGCGTACAGTAATATTTTTTGATATGGTCGCCTCCATGCTGAAAATTTAAAACGCTAAGCCCGCAAGAATGAGTAAAATCCGTTAAAAGAATAAAAGGGTCGTATTTCACCTAAGGACGCAAGTTTATTGCCATTTTTGAGCTTTCTATACAATACACAGCGGATGGAAACGTATGCAAATTTAGGCTATCTTTTAACATGATGCGCCACAGGAATGAAAGTTTTCGATTTTTTGTCAAAATATTGCGTAACAAAATATTCTATGCATTTTATTTTATTAAAATTGGCTAAACATATCTTTAAATCTTAGCAAAAAAACCTGCTCTCTGATTTGACGGATTTTATAGTCAATTTATAGCTGTAAAAATGGTCAAACACTATTATTAAGGGAAAAAATTCTGAAGCTTTGCGCTAATTTGGAATCATTAAAAATGTAAAGCCTTGCGCTAATTTTTAATCACTAATCTACGACTAAGAGCTGAAGTGAAGTTTGAATAGCAAACTTTAAGCACCGCTCGTCGTGTTTTATATGCAGAATTAGAGCTATTGATATGCCAAATAAACGAATAAAATCATCGCATAACGTAGGAATTTCGTAGGTCCCAATCGAAACTTTGCGCAATACATCTTAATCACGACGACGTCTCTTCTTTATCATCCGAGCATATTGGGAAATGGCTGAGCACCGCCTCCGGAAGGCGGTGGGCCAAAGAGCATTGAAAGAAAATTCGGCGGTGGAGGCGTAGTCGGCGGGGGGAAAATGCCCAGAGCCTTCAGCATGCCTAACAAGCCGCCAAGCGATGCTAGAGCTGACGGTGCGGTCGTTTTTGTCGTGCCACTGCTCGGGCTGGTGGCTGTTGGGGGCGACTGCGTTAGTGATGGAAATATTTTGCTTTTACACAGAATATTACCGGGGAATCGATCGCAAACGGTGGGCATAAGCTCTACTGAAAAAATCGAGCATTCTAAAGCGTAACAAGCATTACACGCACGAGCTTTTATGTAGGTACTTATCGGTTCGGTCAGTTTTGCTTAATAATTCAATAACTTAATATTTTAATAATTTTATAGTCAATTTATACTCGCAATTTATTGAATTTCGATTTCGGTCCATATGCATTATTTGCTGTTTTTTAATTAAATTATTATTGTATTTGTATTATTATTGTCATTTTAGCTATCTTTTATCCGCTTTTAATTGCATAATGTTTCCGTTTTTTCTCTTTTCCTGATGCTGGGAGGCAGTCTAGCCGTCAAGACTGACGTCTCTAGCTTACAGCGACAGTCAGGGGATTAGAGGCTCACAGCTGTAGCAACTCACCTGTTAAAAATTTTTCGATTTTTTTCTGTGCTACTGTGTTTTTTCCTCTCTTACTTCATTTCATTTCATTTAGAATCTTGCGCCTCATAATTCCTGTGATTTCTCAAAGTATTACTTATCTAAATAGATTTCTGATATTTGTCGCGTCTTTTTGTTCCCTAACTAATAGCACGCTTTCTAAATTATACTTTTTTCTCTTATTTTCTTTTATTCCTTCTCTTTTTCTTTTATTTTAACTATTATTATTGTTTTTATTTAATTTGTATGGCTAATTATTATTTTCATTAGTCTTTTTTCTATTGTTTTTCTTCTCTTTATATACACTTTTTTCCAAAAAAAACCACGTCAGTTCATTCAAAAATAAGCTAAATCAATTATATAAAAGCTACTACGTATGTACGTAAACGCACAGCGATGGTCATTTCAGAAATTTTTCTAAGCCAAAATAATTTTTACAACTGGCGCAAAGACTAAAATAGCATAAAAAGTATGCCATTTTACAGTTTCAGATCATTTTAAACACTTTTCCAAAAATTTGTATCCCTATCAATTTAGCATACCCCCAAAAGTACCCATGTGCATCTGGCTGCCGACGTAGGGGGCCACGCGTCATTTAGCAACAATGAAATCGACTTGCTTTTGCTAGAGAACGAATAAGGTCGGGCGGAACATTTTTTACACATCAAATTCAAAACTTTTGTACCAAGATGAATTCTCAAAGTTTAACTACCTACTACTTTTGCGACTTGACAGTCTGAGAATAAAAATTAGGACTCCGGATAATTTAGTCATTTTTGAAGTTTTTTGTCAGTCGAAATATTCTTACCTGGTCGCGTTCCAGTCAGCTGCTGTAACCATAGTAAGATGTATAAATTGAGTAAAATGATATAAGTCATAATCCTTTTTATCAGCAAACTTAAGCTAAATGCATCCGTATCTTCGGGCCCGTTCGCCGCGCATTTTAGAATGAATAAATCTAGAGAAAAACTGCTCTTATTTTTATCCTTAAACTCTTCACTTCGCGAATTGTCGGAAACTTGTTTTACAACTTAAAACATTTGTCAAAATTACTCTACTAACTCTTCGTCAGGAAAAAAATCATATTTTTGACGCAGGTCACGTACGGTGGAAGTGGACGTCATACGACTTTAAAAAAATTAAATTAGAAAAGACATTGGCAATTTTTTATTAAAAAGAGTGATTCATTGCTTAATTATCGGTTTATAGTTTTAAAGAACTTTTAAATGCTGTTGGTCGGCATACAGGCTATTGATTGCATATGTATCTATTCCGTTTTTAATTCTGGAAAGGTTGACCTACACGACTCGATTTTATCTTGTTTTTAGAACTGCCGTAGGGGGAGCAGAAGTTTACTTGGAATCCGTATACAGTAAGCCTAATCAGTTTGGCTACAATTTGAGATTTAATTTTTATCTTTTTATCTTTTTCTTATCTTTTACAACACTAGAACATACATATAGCTATTTTATTAACAAAATTTCGTACTTAAAACTGTAAAGGCGGGTGATTTCGTATACCACAATCTTAACAGAAGAGTCTGCGGTAAAAAATTATCGATTTGCCGACATCGCTTCATCCGTAAACCTATCCAAGTAGGCTAGGTATCAGTGGTGCTCCGGCTCCGGGAGCAGGAGGGCCAAACAGTATTTGCAGTACATTTGGCGGTGGTGGCGGTGGAGGCGTTGTCGGTTTGGGATAGATGCCCAGCGCCTTTAACAAACCGAACACGCCACCGAGCGGTGGTGGGGTTGATGGAGTGGTTGGTAGAATCGGGGGAGTGGTGGTAGTAGAAGTGGTGGTGGTCGTTGTCGTCGTCGTGGTCGTCGTTGATGTTGACGTTGGCGTTGACGTTGGCGCGGACGTTGTTGCGCTGGTGCTCGGGCTGGAAGAGGTCGACGACGATTGAATAGGGTTCAGCATATCTTGGCAAACACTATCATCGGGAAATCGAGCACATAATATGGGTAGAACGTCCTCTGAGGAAATAACGAATCCTATGTTTATTGCCAAAATTACACGCATTATACGAATTTAAGAGAAAATTCGAAGTATCATAATGTCTGTAGGTAATTATATAAGTTTCGCCTGATGAAAAAAATTTGCAGAGTGCTACATACATTTGATTACTATCATATGTGGGCGGCACCCAAATTATGAGGGGCGCAATATTTTTCAAAGGTCAAAAAATAGCCTTAAAAATGTTGGTATGGTGAACAAACACCATTTTTCAACGTTTCTCATCGAGCACTATCCATTGACATCAAAAAATTGTGAAAAAAAAACAAAAAAAATATCAAAAATTGAATTCTGGGGTGAATTTGGGGGTATTTTGGTTTATACGGGGGGTGCATATCCCAACCCCTGCCCAAGTGTGGTTACTATACTAAAATATATTAAAAGCTGAAAGTTGGTCCATTCAACCCGATAGAAGGCGGTAGCTATAAATGAGAATAATGCCAATTTAGGAAATTTAAAAATTACTTTGAGCAGCGTTCAAATATCTGATTATTCAAATAGCATTGAAAAGTTGCATCCAGAGGAGCAAACTGTGATAAAAAATTTTAGAGCATCAACGCTAAAATTGGTTAATTTTTTCATAGAAAGTCCCCCGATTTTAGTACCGAGTGTTGTAATTTTATAGCACTGGGCTAAAATCTAAAATGCAGTTTGTGAGTTGTGGTGACCCCTGTGAAGCTAGAATTAACATTTGAAAAACGCTGCAATCGATAGCAGCGGGCAAATATTCCACTTACAAAAAATTAGATGATTTTTTTACAATCAAAACTGAATGTTTTTGATCTTCAGTTACTTTTTCCAAAAGTATTTTGGTTTAGCATATTTCGGTTTCCGAACATAGCCATCTAGACTGGTGCCGGTGTCACACGTTAACGTGTCCGGGTATAACCTGCATAAATTCAGACACAGAATAGAGTGAGAATCTAATCGGGGCCATACTATTAGCCACTCGAGAGTAATTAAGAGTTTAATTAATTAAGAGTTAAATCAATTCATTGATTAGAAGTTAATTTATCAACCAGTTTTAATCAGTTAATTATAGGTGCAATTATTTAAAATATATAAACAATTTAGATTAATTATTAAGAATTTATTCAATCGATTAAGAGTAAATTAATCAATTAAGACTTTAATTGATGAGTAATGAATTACATAATTAGTGAATTTTTACTAAATAATCAAGAGCGGTTAATTAATTATTATTGATTTAATAAATTAATTATGATAATTTATCAGTCAAGGCTATTTAATTAATTAGATAAGATTAGTTAATCAATTAGGAGTTCAATTAATTCACTAATTAGGAATAAATTAATTAATCAGTTTTAATTAGTCAATTAAGAGTGTAACTATTTAAAATATAATTAATAAATTAAGATTAGTCATTAAGAGTTTTTTATTAAGAGGCATTTAATTGAAAACTAATTAATTTTCCAATTTATAATCAGGAACTAATAAAGAGCTATTTATTTAATGAATTTTGATCATTAATCAGTTAAAACTATTGAACTAATTAAATAATGTTAATTAATCGAGTTTAATTAACATTTAATTAATTAATATATTTAATTAAGAGTAATTTACTAGTTGATTTGTATCAATTAATGATAGTTCTTATCAGTTTAGAGGCAATTAATTACTTGATTAAGAGCGAAGATGATTATTTACTGAATTCAGAGTTTAATTAATCCTTACTTAAGTAATAACAGTAATTAATTGAGAGTTAGTTAACTTATTGGTTATGACTTTAATTAATTGAGCGATTTATTAGATTAGCTAATTTTATTGATTATTTAATAGTAATTAATTAATTAAGAGTTTGTTAATTAATTCAGAGTTTACTTAATTGGGCAATAATTAATTAAATTAACTTCAATTAAAATTCATTATAAACTAATTAATTAATTAAAGTTGATAAGTTTAAACTAATTAAAATATTATAACTATAGATTGATAAAAATTAATTCTGTAATTTTTAAACTTAATAAATGAAAAATAAATCAAAGCTAGCTAATATTAATTAAATAGAATTAATAAATTAGGATTAATTAAATGACTAAGAGTGAAGTGTCCATATTAGTCAAATTTAGACCGTTCACTTTTGGGCGAAACCGAATAATTTGAGATATAAAGCATTCGGCCGGACACTTTAAGGTGCGACCAACCGGTGTCACACCGTAAAGTGTTGGCCGGACACTTTAAGGTGCCCTGAAGTGTCCGGGTTCATCTTAAAATGTCCCACCTATGTTTTATGGGCATCCAAAAGTTCCGCCTCCGACATCCCCCCAATATCTTGCCCCCGACATTTTGCCCTCAGGTACACTTCGCCCTCGGAACTCTCGCCCCCACACATTTCGCCCTTCGGATGTTTCGTCCCCAAACATTTCGCCCCTTGGATGTTTTGTCCCCAGCATTTAATGCTATGCAATAAACATCTTGCATTAGGCATCGGCAGTGCCCAAATTCGGGAGCTGCAAATGGTCGTTTTTTCTTTTTTCCCCTTTTTTTCTGCATCTTCCTTGTGTTTGTATCTCTCTTTTCATTTTTTATTGCGCAGAACAAAAGCCGGGCTGTCACGTAAAATAATATATCAAAGAAAATATTGCGATGCACAAGGTCAGGGCTAGCAATGGGAGGTTGACACACGTGGACGTGGGGGCGGCATTGACACCCTCCGCAGAAGTTGAAAATCACCCACAGATTACTGTAGACCCCTCAGAATACTATTTTTAGTAACATTTTTTTGCGATTTTTTGTGATTTCACGCAATCAGACCACACAATTTTCTTGCTGCCCATGTATGGAGGTAAATCCTATTAATCCAAAGCAGCAACTTCAGTATTCACGATTTTGTTGCTATTCAAACGACGAAAATGTCAAAATAGCGTATAAACGCTTTTTCGTACTTGTACCGCAGTTTTTAAAGCATTTTCAGTCCATTTTGAGTGCATTATACAGCTTTTAACACCAAATCTATAGAGATTGATAAGTTTTGGGCGCTTTTTGGAATAAAAAGCACATAGAGGTATTAATCTGGAGTGAAGCGATGGAAAAACCTTGACATCACAGATTTTGTCCTCAAAAATGATGGAAAGGAAGACGTTTGACAATTGAAAATTGATCGACTAGAGAGGCATAGCGTAGATTTGAATTTCAGTTTGTGTTTGCGTTTTTTACTTGATAGTCTTGCTTTATATTTGTTTTTTCATTTTATTCTTTATGTGACAGTTTTGTTCTTGACGTACTAATTTATTTGACGGTCCGGCTTTTTTGGGCGCAATAAAAAATAAAAAGAGAAAGACAAATATGAGAATAATGCAAAAGAGAGAAACGAGAAAAAGAAAAATGGCCATTTGTCCCTCCCGAATTTAGGCACTGTTCATGTTAATGCAAACTCCTGCTTATCGAACAGCAATAAATGCTGACGGCGAAACAGCCTATGGGCGAAATCTTTGGGGACGAAACATCCGTGGCGAAATGAATGGGGCGAAAGTTCCGGGGCGAAAAGTACCTGGGGGCGAAATGTCGGGAGCGAAACGTCAGGGGCGAAATGTTGGGGGTGAATCTTCCGCAAACCGTTTTATGTGCCGTTAAGTGTCTAAATTACCTTGCTTAAACGCTAATGCTTTCCGAATAAACTTAGTTTTCAAAATGTATTTTTCAGATATCGTAATCTTATTGTAAATTTCTGTATATTCCGATGAACAATTTTATTCTTAAGCCAAAAATACAATTCAAAAGCTACACTGGCGTTCTAATTGAGATGAAAAATCGAAATTGGCTTTATTTAAAGATTTTGTCTTGCCAGAAACATTAAGTGCCTACTTTTTTCATTCTGAAAAGCATGCAAACGGAGTTTCAAAGAAAAGAGTCCATTTTTGGAGTTAATGTCATCCACTAACGTTATCCATGCTAGTCTTGAATTTGTCTTGAAAATTTCCACCTTTTTCTTCCTTTGTTTGAGATTAGGATTTAGTTATTATCTAGGATTATTATTTAACATTACTTTTTGTTATGATTATTATAAAAAGTAAGTACGCGTGGCTTACTACTGCCTTATATGGCTTTTTGAATGTCAAGATACCAATGCGAATTTTTTAACTGAAAGAAGATACGATCCTAATATCTTATCCAACTTTCCTACAGCCGCCGAATGTAGCGGAAATCCAGAGATAATTTCCTGAAACTTTGATGACTCAGCTTTTCGATAAATTGCTCCGCCAATTCGATGAACCGCTGAATTTGGAAGAACTCCAAGAGCTTGAATGCTTCAGATGCTCAAAGAAATCGTATTGAGGATGATGAAATTCCTGTTTTTGATCATAATAAACAGTCAAAGATCGCAAAATAACCTATTGGAATGTTTGCAAACATTTATCGGTATGGTAATGACTAACATGACCCGGACACTTTGCTGCCCATTGTAGTATGTCCAGTCGGACAATTTACGACGCTAAATCGGCGCTAGATTGCAGACAGTCAGTGATTAAATGCACAAAACTCGAATTACCCAAATCCTTTCTGACATTCTCGCTAATTTGTATCGCCTGTTATGTTTTAATTTTTTCCATTTAATTTCTTTTTGTTTTCCTTCTACTTATAATGATGACTCTTTATTGTTAGATGATCCGAGAATAAAACGAGTAGGAAAATATGAATAAACTTATATATAAAAGCAAAAGGATGAAAGAGAAAAATGCAAGAAATATCAATATCAGTATACAAAGTTAAACATAATAAAAAAGTCTTCTAATAAGCTCACGCAACTGTCGACTTTTTAATACTTATATTAGAATTCTCCGTGAAAGATACTTCGAGTTGATTAGCGCTTCTACACATCGATTCTTAATTACCACAATATAATTTTATTGAATTTTATATCATTATCTCGTCATTTTATTAAATTCTGCGTATTTCACAAAATGCGTATACGAGTATTTTATTATTTTGTTTTTCACCCCCCCATTTTCCTATAAATTTTAGGATATATCATTTTACTTGTACTTTGTATATTCAAGATGGAGGGGCGTTTTCGCAATTATTTGTTCTTATTTTAATGCCTACGCTTCATCGGATGCTTTTTGTCATTTTGAGGTCTCTCATCGGACAGTTCTGCTTACACTTCCATGCAGAGGATAAAGCATGGTGACGAAGAGGAGGTTTTTAACTTCATATCAAAATCACATTTTGCTTTAACAACTTACTTTCGTGACTTCATTTACATAAAAAATAAGATCAGAATCAGAAATTTGGTGATTTACGAAGATTAATGTCTTGTTTTAATTTACGTGATCGGCTTTCAATCAGCTGCGGCAACCATTGCAAGGCGAATAAATTAAGTAAAATAGAATACGTCCAAATCATCATTAGCGGCAAAGTCAAATGAATATTCGTCTTTCGTTCGTTCGCAAATTTTTGAGTGAGAGTGTTAATCAGAAAAGACTGCTCGCATATTTTATCTATGCGGTAGGTGCTCTCCTTATCAAAAGACTTGTTTAAAACGTCAAAATTGTCGAAAAAACCAAATTACATTTTTGGGACAGATTGAGTGGACAAAATAAAAACGAGCAGGATTAGAAAAAGTTTCAGTTAGAAGAGAAGGCCGCCAGCAGTTTTTCATCAAATACCATAATAATGATTCAAAGTGATTTAATGTCGGTTTACGTCAATAATTACACCTTTATTTTTCCTATAAAAAATTTTTAATTGACCGATTTGACGTCATCATTCTGCTCCAGGGCCCGGTTTCACCATAAGTTTACGAAACCTAAGAGTTCTAAGAGTTCCGTTCTACGGGAAAATTGGGTTTCACCATCTTTTTACGAGTTACGAATTACTACTACGAGTACGAGTAACGAGCAACGGGATAAGAGTTCGTATTACGACGGTTTCACCACGGTTTCCATAGGACTCATATAAACTCATTTTTTACGAGTACTTTTGGACCTTTTTACGAGTACTCGCAATAAAATGTATTTTTTTTTGTTGCGAATGACATTCTTCGTTAGTCATTGTCTCAGTTTTAAATAGCATAATTATGTAATTAATTGCGGATTTTATCCCGCTCGATAAAAAAACTTAGAAAGTGTTAAGAAATGTTTGGGATTTAGTCAAAAGTTAATAAGCTTCTCAGAAAATTTATAACTTTAAATAAAAACGAAAATAATAATATTAGTAATAATAATAATGACGATAGTAACAATATTGATAATAATAATAATAATACTAACACTAATAATAATAATAATAATAATAATAATAATAATAATAATAATAATAATAATAATAATAATAATAATAATACTAACACTAATAATAATAATAATAATAATAATAATCATAATAATAATAATATTAATAATAATAATAATAATAATAATAATAATAATAATAATAATAATAATAATAATAATAATAATAATAATAATAATAATAATAGTAATAATAATAATAATAATAATAATAATAATAATAATAATAATAATGTCATTACTATTATTATTATTTATAAACGAAATTTATAAACGAAAAATATTGATATTATTATTATTAATATTATTATCATTATTATTATTATTATTATCATTATTATTATTATTACCATTATTAATATTATTATTATTCATAAACGAAATCGATTAAATCAGATTCAGAGACGTTACGAAGCTAAAAGTATATCACAGCGTATTATTCCAATTTTCAAATTTAATAAATCATTCTTAGTTGTCATTAATACGTACACAAAATATGCAGTCGGCTCTTTTCCGAAGGGAGGGCCATGAAATTCTAATTTTCAGAAATCAAATCAAAAATGTCTGATTTCCGCAATTCATGAAAATATGTCTAAGTGATTGTAATATTTTTCATAAAAAAGCTGCGAACATTACTAACAAGGGCTAAAGAAATAAAATTTTGAAAAACAACTCAACAACGCAGCTTAAGGATAAAATTTAATGGGATTTCTCTTAAACATTTTTCGAAAATATATAATTTTTCAATGCTAATCTTCTTATCCTTTACATGTGCTGCCAGTATATGTATTACGTAGGTGTGTGCACGAAAGTGAAACAAATTGAGAAAAAATAAATCAGAAAACTACGCACTAGTCTACCACTTCTTTACGAGTCCTACGGGCCTCTTTTTGATCCGTGATTATATTACAAAATGTACGAATCTTTCCACTCGTAACATTCGATCGTAACATCTGGTGAAACCGCCCAGTCGTTTCGTGAAAAAACACTCGTAAAAAGTACTCGTAGAACTCGTAACTCGTAGCCCGTGGCTCGTAAATCTCAGTTTTTGGTAAAACGGAAATTTGTAGCACTCGTAGCCCGTACTCGTGAAACCGTCACCCGTAACTCAAAACTCAAAGCTTTGTGGTGAAACCGGGCCCTGGGTGTATTTCTGGCTTTGATTTTAAACTTAGCTGCATCATCATTGTCTGATCTCCATCCATAAAAGCAATGGTCTGTTAGGGAAATTATTCATGCTATTTAATGCATACGCATAATGCAGCGGAAATTTTTTCTCGCATATTCTGATAACTCCCAATTTTCCAAACAGACCAATATTTAATTTCAAATAATTTTATAATGTGATGAAAAGTTTAGCGAGATATTTTTCGGACGCGCTTTAAGCTAAATATATGTATTTCGAATTGTAGCGATTAAAGTTCGATCACACTTCGAATGATTGTTAAAAAAGACGCTCCTAACCATAGATGCACATCATGACTCGTGTTATACATAAGTACAGAAAAAAATTTTCGAGCCGAAATGGCCCTAAGCTTGCATACTGAAATAACATGGTGAAAACTATGTAAATGCACAATTTTTAGCCAATTTCAAGTAACTTTGAACAAAAAGCTTTAATTTGTATCAATTTTAAGCCTCTATTTTCTCTTATTTACCAAAAAACCTTATCATTTATTCTACTTCAGTGCCTGACCTCCAACCCTCACGTACATACATATCAGTAGATGATCATGTGGATCATATGACTGAGTACATTCCGGTATTTGGAAGGGAAGGTCACGTAAGGAAATTTTTTGATTAGAAATGGCCCTAAAATTAGTATACACCTTTAAAATAGCGTAAAAAATTGCCGTGATTGACACTTCTTGGACGCTTTCAAGCATTTTTGGAAAGAGCTAATTTTTGTTTATCTCTAGACCTTGAAATAGCTTCGTTTTGTTCTAAAATCTTTTATTTTGTCGATGGGTATTGTTGTAATCTAAATTCCCGGAATAGAAAAAATAGAAACTTGAGAACATTAGGTGACTGAAAGCAAAAACTTATGAAATTTAAAATTTTTCTGCAAACGTGCTTGTAAATGATTAAACTGTGGATTAATTTAGTTTTTAAGCTATTACCAGTTTTTAAGGCTATTTTTGTTCGAAAAACCTCCCTAGTTGATTAAACCTCTAGACAGGTCAGGTTTAAAGTATGTAAATGCATCTACACATGGCCATTAATTTTCTTGGGTTTGATAGGTAATGAGAAATTTTGGATCGCTATATTTTAAGGCAATTTTCGCAATTTTCGACTGAAAAGTTCAAACACGTTGGAAAGCTATTTTGTAAGATGTACAATTTGTAAATGTTTCAATCATAACTATGGCTGCGATAGCTTATTGATAAATTGTACACGTTTTTTTGGCGGAATAAATAGAGGGTAAAAAAGACTTCACTAATTATATTGCGTTTTTGGTCTACACTTTTGCAAACATCTCTTTTCCGGTAATTTACGAACGGAAAAAGTTGTTAACTAGCTTAAGGTACCTACATAAATACTTCCTTTTAACTATAGTTCCGTTTGACTTAAAGTAATGTGGTTCATATCATTTGATAGAAAAAACCTATGGCCAAAAGAACATAAATTTGGTGACTTTTTAATTTTAAGATTTCGTTTAAATCCAACAAATTATTGTGAACCCCACTTTTTACAGAATACAAACGCGATTAAAGTGTAACGTGGCTGAAAGCTCACAAAGCTGGACTAAACAATGAAATTGACAATTCTTATTCTAAAGACAATAAATAATAGAGTGAAGAAACTATTATGATTTTTTTCTCCAAAAATAAGATTGCTATATCAGCTATATCAATCAGATTTACTGATTGACAACACTGTTACCAACTTTTTCTAATACAATTTTACAAAAAGTGATGTTTACAAAAGTGTAAATTAAAAAGGCAATACCACTCAATGAAACTTTAGAATTCAGTTGCCTATTTGCTGTACTAAAAAACATTTAAAATTTTGTGATATGGTTAACGCAAGTGTAGTCACGATCGAAAGATTTGTACCCCTTTTTTGGACCATATTATCGTTCAATTTTAATTTTTTCAATGTATATTAACCGACTCAATCTTGAAGAAAGATGAAGCACCGTCAGGAATGTGACTAAAATGGTGTCCTCGACGTGTACACTCACGTATACCTAACGTTCTCAGCCCCTAAGAGACCGATTTATCCCACGCAGAATTCTTATATTGTGCCTCTGTCTGCAATTTATGAAGAAAATAACCAAAATTTTCAACAAACATAGTAAATATTGTTATTTCAATTGATTATATCAACTCATAATAAGAAAGATTCATCCTTTGTATTGATAAAAAATTAGTGATTATCATGTAAGCTTAAAAATAACCCGCTTTTTATCAAACGAAAAAGAGTTTAATCCAAAATTTTAACAGGATTTTACTCGACTTTGACCTACGAGTACGGTTGCGTTTTAGCCATGTTCTGTCGTTCGGGCCTAATGTGTAAAACCAGGCATACTCGTATCGTTTTATGGCGTTTAGCGCTTGCTAATAATTCTGAATGATATTTACGTATTCAAAAAGATACAGTAGTGAAATGTTTACCGAGAACAATATTCCCAAATTCGTAATATTTAGCTGCGATTGACGAACATTGGAATCTGGCGTCTCATTCTCTGCAGTATCTGGCTTATATAAAGAAATCAAAGCTTCAGTCGCCATTTCCGACATTGATAAGCGCGCAAATCTGAAATTTTCAACTTGTTTCACGTAGGGTGGTGCAAGTTCTTTACGTTGACATCACATTTGCGCTGAATGGCTGGTCTGTGAAGGGGTCCGTAAGTGAGCTTTTTTGCCAAAAAAAATCATCTAAAACTGCTATGAATCTTTTAAGAGCGTACAAACTATCTCAATTCACAATTTCTGGTCAATTTCAAGCCTTTCTAAACAAAAATTTTGATTTTATTCTATTTATAGGCCTTTAATTAGCCTCGCCCTCAAAAAATTTACCATTTCCCCATTCTTGGAGTCTAGATGTCTAAGTCTCCGAAGTGCAAATCTGGTCGAATTTCTCACAATGTTCGGAAAACTTATCAACAAAAATTTTTCAAAAGTTGACATCGATTCTACTCCTAAGTGGGCGATAGAGAATGGTACTTGAGTTAGTTTTACTGTTATATATCGCACATTCTTGTAAAATCAGAGATAAATGTTCAGATACTGCGAGAAATATACACTTTAATATTAGGTGACTAATGAGTTCGAGGAAGTGATCCGGTTCTGAATTTCTCAACCGTTTCATTCTTATAATGGCTAACGAAAACATGTTATTTGGGTGATTAAGGTGAAACTTGGCTCCCCGTTCACAATAAGATCGATATATAAAAAAGGCAATTTGTTACTTAACAGCCCTATGGTAACTCCAGAAATAAAACTAATATGAAATAAAAATGCACAGAGCTAATTTATCCGCAAAGTAAATAGTTCAAAACATCACGAAAATTCAAGAAGATTTGATAAAATTGAGTAAATCAAATTAAATTCAATCGAAAAATTAATATACTCCGCGAAGCGCTGAAAGTGTACACTTTCGAAGCAAACCTTATCTGAAACGCTAAAAGCAGTAACTTTCAGCATGATTTTGTAAAAGAGACAACTCAGGGAAGTCGCAGCAATTTCGCGGAGAGTTAAGCTTAGTAGCTATTCTAGTGGGGGTCTAAACTACCCCAAATACTTTTAGAAAAAAAATTGTCGATGTTCTGAAGAAATAATAATCGCGTGAGGTATGATAGAAAATGAGACAAGTATTTACATATTTAGTAAATATGTATATTATAAGGCGGCACGACACGGCGAATCAGACAGAAGGAAAGGGGATAATACAGCCATACGTTGAATTACATTAGAAAAATACACTAGTTGGTCCTGCTAAGAAAATGTTGATAATGTTGGGTGGTATTTTTAGCCATTTGGCCGCATCTAATCCCCCCAGAATTTTGTTGCTGCACATGTATGCGCTTGGCTCATTTTAACTGAAATACTTTCAAAAAATAAATAATTACTCGAAAATGTATCAGCAGATCAATGTATGAAAACCGAAATCCGCCCCTATTACTTTCATATCAACTTTGAAAATTTCAAATATCATTTTTCTTCGCACGCCATAATGTAAGCTTATTGTAAGAATAAAACGAAATTAAGTGAACCAGTCAAAGGAATTGAATGAAACCCATATGTATGTATATATTTACAACATACAAGCGCAGTCATAGCGCAGGTGATAAAATACATAGGCAGGATATAGATATCGAAAATGGCTAGACATAGAGACAAAAAAATTTTTAAATCTACAGTGCGCTGTTTTGTAGATTAAAGGCTAATGGCAATTTTTAAGTTTCCCTGCTACGCCACCTCATTTCCATATTTTGCCCTTCCGCACAGGTTACATCATACTGAATAGGCCACATCTTTCCTTTATGAATCTTGACGAATTCCTTCTTGCTCCCACGATACTCAGTCGAAAGGAAATACAAGTCAAAATTTGTGCATGTGTGCTTGCTATACATGTGCATGTACCTGTACATATGTACGTATAAGTTAAAGCACAATATTTCGATGATTCTTTTCATCTCCCTGCAATGTGGAA
This sequence comes from Mermis nigrescens, assembly GCA_036768485.1. Taxonomy (NCBI): domain Eukaryota; kingdom Metazoa; phylum Nematoda; class Enoplea; order Mermithida; family Mermithidae; genus Mermis; species Mermis nigrescens. Next base: position 194,725 of record JAVLUZ010000399.1, on the reverse strand, counting down.
ACGTTCAAACTCTTGATAATACAAATCATTTTCTTGCAATAACTGAAACAGGGCCACACTTATTTATTAAGAATTTAAATTTATCACAGTTTCGTCAATACATTCACTAACTTCTAACTTCGTACAATTAAATTAATAACATCTGAATTTTTATTCATAAACTTTCCTACTGACTCCATCAGTGCTTCAAAAACTGAGTTTATATATGCAAATAAAACTACCAAACATTTTCATTAAAAATAAAAGCAACAGTTAGCAAAACTAAGCAACAGCAACCCGCCTGAAAATATTTTCAGAGAAAAACAGGTAATGACGAATGGGAGCAAACTGGCGTGAATTTGTGGGGTTTAGACACCCCTAAAAAGAAAAAGGGAAGTTTTCTAAGAAAACTGAGACAAGTTAGGGTCCGTGATCAAAAGGTAACCTAGATTTTTCTTATAAGATCATTGAGCTTCCATACATGTACACTATGGAATTTCTGGGGGTCAAGCCCAAAAAATTTTCAAAAAGTGTCTTTTGTACATGTTAAAAAGTCTGTTTTTAGACCTTTCGGACAATGCTCTTTCTTTCTTAGAATTCAGAAAGATAAAAAAATTGAAAAATATCGAGAAAATTGAACAATGTATAGTCAAACAATGTAAATATGGCGCGAAACGCCGAAAATTTGAGGCTTTAGAGCCAAAATAAATCAAAAACGCTTAAGCAGACTGTTTACAATTTTTTCATAATATCGACAACTCTAGGGGGGGCGAAGTCGCAGCCATTTTGCGAGGGTCAGCAGCATTTTGCGGACATTCAAACGCCCAGCGTAAAAAATTTTGGCCAGATGCCAGCGTTTCGTGCACTATGGCCATTTGTTTACACCTCACTTTGATATTGTTCTAACCTCAGTTTCCGCATTGTACCACATTACTGCGTATGTAGGAATCCTTTTTTGACCTGTTTGACAATAAATTCCTTCACAAAATTAGGTAGCACATTTTTTAAACCCCCAGAGTAGATACGCTTCCGACTGAGTGCAAAAATTTCAAGATATCGTGAAAATATGATGCAAATTGATGGCAGGGCCAATGACGGTATTGGCCTTTAAACAATATTAAAGTAGGTTGCAAACTAATTGCTGTAGGGCTCGGAGCATTGATATCTGGCCAAAATTTTTTACACGATTCGAAAGAAGACACTTTTATCTATCCACACATTAGCTAAAGTTAAGACATGTTGAATTGGAATGTAGCTGTTTTTTGGCCCACCCTGTATATATATATATATATATATATATATATATATATATATATATATATATATATATATATATATATATATATATATATATATATATATATATATATATATATATATATATATATATATATATGCTGTGTGTGTGTGTGTGTGTGTGTGTGTGTGTGTGTGTGTGTGTGTGTGTGTGTGGCTGGAAACGAAATCAATCGCGATGTAATATATGATTTATTCCTATGTATCAGTGTCCATTTTTTACTAATTTTTAACCATTTTATAAAACTTTGTACATGAAAATCGATTTCGAATGTATAGGGAAGAAGCTACGAAGGCGTTTTTTGCGACAAGAGTAGTTATGTGTGGCCCCCTGGAGGGTATGGTTAAGGATAGGCAGTGCTTAAGCATAGGCGAAGTGGGCGGAGTTTGCTCCCAGAATTTTGCAGGGTGCATATTAAATTGGTATACCAAAATTTGGACCCGGCCAGATCTTAGGGTTAAGTATAGGACACGTGTATAAGCATATGACACGTGGAAAAGTATAGGATATGTGTATAAGCATAGGCCGTGTGTATTAGTATACCTATTTTGTTTTTCAGGTCGACGGGAGGCGGAGTCAGGCTAAAATGATATTTCTAGTGTAGAGTGTTGTGAATTTTCTATGTATGAAAATGTATGTGTATTTAAAAATGGTATGCCAATTTACAGCAGCCTAAGTGTAAAGCGCCGAGTTAGGGAATCCCAAACCGTCTAAGCTGAGCGTAAAGTAAACCTAAGCTATGTCTATAACTTTAAGCTGGGCCTATTGGAGACTTAAATCTAAGCTAAGGTAGGGAGGAAAGAGTATACACCGGTTTGTAAGCCTAAGTGTAAAACTCGAGTTAAACCAAGATTAAACTAATATTAATTGTATCTACATACAACTCGCACCCTTGCTAAAGTTAATTGTTGAATGGAAACAGACTATAGCTTTTATCCTAGCAGAATTTGATATATAATATGGTCATTGATACATTTTTCGAAAAAAATTTCATAAATTCCTCCGTTTCATCGTTAAATTCATGCCAAAACTGGCACAACGATTCAAAATCTCTCATTTTAAGGTAATATTCCAATTCGTTAATAAATGACCGTTTCTCTCGCTTCTGTCTGTACTCGGGTCTCATTTTCAACCAAAAGTACTGGCCCAACTTTCCTTCTTCCATGTATCCGTACTTTAAAATTTGTAAAACGATGTGTTTGTAGATACCTTCTCCTTTTGACGCCATTTTGATGTATTTTTATTATGGTTACCACGTATATTTATAAACAAAGTCTATAAATACTAGTAAATTCTGGGTAGGTACATACATACGTACGTATCTTAAAAGAAAAAATGGAGGCAGTATCTAAAGAAATTCAGAAGCAGGAAGAGGAGGCTACAGCAAAAATAGAGGAAGTAATACCAAAAGGGGAAAAGTAAAAATTACGGAAAAAAGGCCTGAAAAAGTAATAAAAATAGAGGAAAAGTTACAATTTATAGACGAAGATGTAAAACCATTTGGGAGGGCGATTCGGCCCCCTATTGAGCTGTGTGGCAAAAACCTGGATAGGCCTCTATGTATATGCTAATGATTCACTTGTGTGAATATTGTCTGAATAAAAGTTCAATGAGAGATTTTTCGAAACAAATTCATGCGTGTGGTACATACATATAGAAATGTGTCCGAGGTGTGCAGAATTTAATGTGTCCGAGTGTGCAGGCATTCAAAATAGATGAAAAACGCGCAAAAACGAAACTGGAAATGGTTACAGCCAATAATGGCTGAATTAGAATTGTTTGTCGTCGGGCGAAAACATAAATTCTTCCTCATTTTGAAAAGGAACAAAACGATTAGTATTAATAAAAGAACTAAACAACTGATGATTTGATTAGAAACACTTCCATTAAAATCAATTTTTTCGAGACATTTTTCTATTTCTTTTAGCGGAAAATCTCGATTTCTGCTTGTGAAATTTGTAAAGTTGAGAGACATTCTTTGTTTTTCTTTTTATTTTTTATTCATTTATATTTATAGTTTAACTTTTATGTTACGATGTGCGACAAGACCTAACCTCTTCTCGGTGCACATCGGACGCCTTTGCAAATACATCTTTGCATTTGCATCGGTGACGAATAGGTCTTTTACTTTATTATTTTATTCATCTAATTAGAACAAAAATGGAGGATAAAACTCTTCCTTCCCAGCTACGTCGTATACAGAAATTATGTAATTTTTATTAAATATACTCCTTTTCCAAACAACGTAATTGTGTCGACATACATATAATCTAAAATAATTTGCGGCGATATTTTTTCTATTACGTAATCTTCAAAATCGTAAAGCGTTGAAAAACCCAATTGCCCTATATGTATAACTATAACACACTTTTGTGATCTTTCTACTAATGTTTTATATAAATTTAAGAAAAATGAACGACATTGCATTTTATTATTGGACGAAAGGGAATTAATTAAAAATAGTTTAATGCTTTTGGAGGACAAAAATAGAAATTCTGTTCCAACATAATTTGTTTTAATATAATTTTCTCTGCGTTCATACTTTTTAAGAAATGTGCGCATTTTTCGCCTAAATACGCCCATTTAATTATTATTATATTTATTCGGAATGTTTCAGAATCGGTTGCTGACCAATCGTGCACTTGGCTCGCGTTCAGAACCATCTGTTTTACGCACGAATTTTTGGCAAGAAACAGTCGAACAATACGCGAATCAAATTTGTCGTAGATTTTAAGCTCCATCGGATTAACGATTTTTATGATATTTGTGATTTGTTTGTACGTATAACTCATTTTGATGTGACGCGGACAGAGAAATAATCCCTCATCAGTAATTTGTATACCCGTTTTGTGAGAAACGGGCCAAAAACCAAAATTCTCCATAATTTCCAGCCATTTCCGGCAAACTTTCCGCAATTTTAGCCCGCATTTTCCGTCTAGGTATTTAAAAATTTTTATCAAAATTTCCGTAGGAAGCATATCCATTGTTTTAGTTAAATTTTATATGCGCTTATTGATAACTTATTTTTTTATGCGAGGGAGCTAGCGGGTTTGATGCATAAAAATGATAGGAAACGCAAATGGTATACCAATTTTCCGTGTGTTTTTTGGTATAGGTGCCAATTTTGATGCATAAAAATGATAGGAAACGCAAATGGTATACCAATTTCCCGTGCTGGATTCCTATACTAAAATTGGTATACCAATTTCCCTTTTCTAAAATAGTATACCAATTTTCCTTCATATACTTGGGTTTGAAGCTCGGACCTCATTCGGACGTTTCTCTGGCAGTCGTTATGGCTGCGTTAATCGGAAACTTCTCGAATTACGAGTTTGCCAAAATTAAATTGGCACCGTCCGATTATGGCCACATGGCCAAACACCAGAACAGGGCGGCCAACATCGCCGCTGAATGGTGCGGACTGCAGGCGATACAGCCTATTTTGGGTTGATGAGCCGGTCGTGGCGGGGCTGATCCAGGACGCCCTTGATTACGCGCCGTTCTGGGTCGATGGCGACGAGCATTGCTACGAATTTGACGCGGGCCGCATAATTGACTATGATAAGCATCGAGGCCGATTGACGTCGTGGTACAGGGTGGTCCTGAAAATGGGCCGTTATCATCCGTTCGTTAGAACGGTTAACTCCGTTTATTGAGGGGCGGCGGCCGCCGTTTTTTATTGTATTCCTAATCCCAACGGCCCTTTTAAGGGCCACTAAACTAACAGGAGTGTATGTTTTGCAAGCGTACGTATTATTATCATTTTTGGCACAAAAAAGTCAAATTTTCAAATTTTCTACTTTTTTCAAATTTTTTTCTCGTTTGAGTAGCACAATTAGAATGAGCTCGGTTTGACTTAGATGGTGTATGTATTTAGCCCCAGTTACTATGACTTTACCACTAGTGAATAATATGGCTGTCGTATTTCTCAGCCTGTAGACGAGCCCAGGAAAAATCTCCAGCTCATATTGGCATTTTTTGCCTACTTTTCCGTAAAAATTGGCTAGATTGATTGAAAAATTTAAATTGAATGAACCGACAAACGTGTGAATTTTGATTTTTATTTCACTGCTGCTTGAATCGATAATTTTTAATCCTTTTTCTAATGTCTTCCTTGCTTCTTCAACCGTTTTCGATCCCACGCACACGATTTTTCCAGACTCGAAAAACAGTAAAGTTGATTTTGGGTTAGTCATACGAAAAATTAGACCTGGAAATTTATGCGGTTCGTATTTCGAACTCGGATAATTACTGTAAATCTGGTCAAATTGATTCTTTTCTTGCTGTCGACACTACTGACGATATTCTGAACCTTCATTTTTAAGTAGGTACTGTAGGTATGTACGTAAGTATATACGGTAGACTTGCAAC